>WSUE01000243.1:0-54524 GCA_019633535.1 Tulasnella sp. JGI-2019a
GTTTTTCCCTGGGGGTGGGTTTTGTGGGTACAAAACCCACACTGTTGGTTAAGCGGGGTAAAATTTTGCGACCTTCATCTGATTAGCAGATTCCCCCCCCCCCCGGTCACACAACAAAAAAAAAAAAAAAAAAAAAGGAAGTCGAAGTTGCCGAAAGAGAGTGGATCTAAGTCGCCGAAGTGGGCCACTTCGACCAACTTCGAACACATCGAAGTTGGTCGAAGCTGCTCCTCGGATCTTCCACCGCATCCGAGTATATAGTTCCCATAGGCCAATCTAATGCATTTCTCACAATCAAGCTTATCTAAGAACTTGCTCCTCCAGGGATCACGATGAACACATTGATGACTAAGGGCCCCAGTCTATCAGGCATCCACTGCATTATGTCCCTCATCAGCAGATCTACACCACCTTCGACCCAGATTCACAACAACAGGCAAACGCATGCGCTCAACAGCTTTCACTTGCGCAAATTTCATCTCCAACCACCGGCCCAACACCCCTCATTGTCAACCTCCTGGGACATCGTCTTGCCGCTCTCAACAAGCTCAAGCTCTCGAGCCCTTCCGAACATGCCTCAAAGGCCAATCAGGTTATCAATATCATTATGGCAGTTTTAGAGGGTGACTTTGAGGAAGAGATCTTAGACTATTGACTAATCACATACATGTGCTTGCTGGCTTTCATTTAATATAACCATTCCCCCCTTCTTTTATACAATTACTATGATCATGGCGCGAGATTTGTGCCTAGCTGACGGCTACGAGAATGGATGTGAAACCAGTTCCCATCCATACGTGTCTTCCGCGGAAGATCTCGAACTTTCATCTGCCACACTTCGAACCGTCGAAGTTGGCGCTTCGAGTCCGTCCGAGCTTCGTCCGGACCAACACTACAAACACCCCGGAGGCCCTCCCAGGCCTTCCCAACGCACACAACCACCTTGTCTAGAACACTGGATCATATCGACTCCCTCTCTTGGGAGAGAAAATAAGGCTGTTAAGGTTAATGTGAATCCTCTTTTGAATCACCTGTTCCTGTCAGGACGATCAAAGTGGGCACGTCGACGTGTTCGGTTTTGTCTCAACGACGGCCTCAACGGTGACGGTGCTTGAAGCTGATCAGAATCTGTACGGTTATGATGTCAAGACCGTTGTTTCAATTATGTTCATCGTCCTATTCTCCCTTTTTGGGCGTAGGTTCATTGCTTCGTTAGGGTCCTGCGACAGACACCGATATGCCGATTCCGTTCCTTAGTTACCCACCTCGGTCAGGCTATCTACTACCGCATATGGTGGCTGGTCCCAACGGTGGTTTTATGCGCCTTTGCGGAACTCTTGGGTTGGGCCGGACGGTATTGGTCGTCACAGAATTACAGAGCATTGACGCCATTCCTCATGCAGTATGTCAAGCTCGCTCTCACCACGCTGGAGAATACTTTACGTACTGATACACCCTAATTTGCTACTCTAGAATATGTTGCACAATCATGGCACCTTTTATGGCAGCGGGTATGTTCTTCATCCTCGGTATGATCACCAACCGGGTCGGCCAAGAGTACTCACGCCTGAGGCCAAAGGTCTTTTCCATCATCTCCAACTCGTTCGACATCTTCTCCTTGGTTATTCAAGCCATTGGGGCGGCTCTGCACGAAATGAACAAATATCATGGTGACAGGTACGCTCATATCATCTTCCAACTCATGGCTTGCAGATACCGAAATAAACATTCAGCTTAGTAAGTGCCCATTCATCCTCTTCGGCATGGAGCCCTTTCTATCTTTGATCTGACCTACTCCAAATGTCTACAGGATAGTCGCCATCAGTCTTGCTGTCATCGTTGCTGTTGAGTTCCTCGTTCGGTACTTGTGGGACAAGCCTCTACGTGCCCGCATAACCCCAGAACGAACTCTGATGGGGCATAACGAGAAGCTCTTGCTCAGCGGCCTAGCTATCGCCACCATGTGGCTCTATATCCGGTGCGCGAATTTCACTTTAAGAAAGGACCGGGGGTGTAATTCATCTGATCCTCCTCTTTTCCGTGGACCAAAACCATCTATCGAACGATCGAGCTATTAGGTGGCTGGAAGGAAGCTATGATACACAATCAAGCGGTATTCGGTACATTTATACGTGTTCCTCGCATTCACCTTAACGACGTATCTGATCGGTAATACTCTAAAAGACTCTCGATGCCATTCCTGTTATCATCGCGCTCATCACTCTTGGCATCCTCAGCCCTGGACGGTTATTATCCGCTCCTAAGCTCGATCGACAATCCATCGATAGCGAGGGCGTTCCGATGCATCATGTCGCTATGGGAAAATCAATTGGTGACTTAAATGAAAGGTCTCAAAGGCTCTCTTTCACTTGTCGGTTGCCGGGTATATACCCCTTCCCTGTCCTAAGCATTCGCGATTCCCATTTCGGACTTTCCTTTTCGTACTCGGACGTCTTTGACTCTCATACACATATACCGCACGCTCCTTTTCACACTTGACTATAACATCGGATCGCATCTATTCGTATAGTATATTTCAGCACAGATCAAACACCCACTGCCGCGATATTTTTGACGTTGAGTGAGCACATTGCTGTGTTGGGTTGAGAATATTGTACCCTAAGTACATCAGCGGAATGTAATGCTCACAGGACTGAGAGAAATTAATTCACGGAGGGCCAGATACCTGTGGATATCTTCTTTCACAGCAGACCCGAGAGGTAAATTCAAATCTAGTATGACCTAGCTGTTAAGTCTCTCAGCGATTCTAAGAGTTACATCCCGCCGGCGAAAAACTGTGTTAACGTATCCGAGTACCGTAATGGGGGTTGAGCTTCTCCGGATGCTTGGCCACCCAAGACTTGCGAGCGTACATTGTGTATATTAAGGGAGGGAGAAGAAAGGAAGAGGACAAACTCATCTAAATTGGAACATGTTTGCGCAGTAATTATATGCGCTCTGCAATAGTGAAACACATTTGGAAGATATGACAGACGCAAGCGTGCGTATCCAAGGGGTGTACTTGCGGGTTCTACATCTCATACGTTCGACAAAACTCTGGAACCAAGAATAAAGGGGATCCCACGTCTTGGCATCGAAAAGAAATCCGAAGATGCGCGGTATATCATCCGATCCAATCACCTTGCTCATCAGAGGTATAACTCCATACGCCATTATTTCCCCTCCAATCATCGCCGGGGGCACCGCCGCCGCCGCCCCAGTCAGGATCCCAACCCCACACGACCCTAAGACGTCCCACCATGTTAACCCAATGTCGGTGTGCTTCAAATCACCGCGCGTTTCCCTCTCCGCCTCAAGCAGCGTGTACTTTTGTAGAGCAATGTAGAATTTACGAGCTGCGTAAACGGAGCCAATGATGCACATGCCGTTCGTGACGATGGCGCCGGCGATTCCACCAGCTACTCCGAAACCGTATATGATCATCTGGTGAATCTCCTTCCGCATGTTTCTCCGGAGCTCCTCTTCAGATAGCATTTTGATGCTCTTGCTGTAGGCCTCACAATCCAGGTAAAGGAAATCCCGGAGCTCGCGCAAAAAGAAATCCCCGAGGTGCAAAAAGAAATCCCTGAGGCGCAAAAGGAAATTCGAAAGGCGCATGACGGAAGGGTTACGTTATTGATAGGAATTCTGAGAGAGCGATGAGGAGGTAGGGATGGCGATGGCGATTGAGGTTGGAATGGGAATGGGAATTGGGAGCTGGGCGGGAGAGGTGTGGATTGGTAGTTACCAGTCGATGCCACACGCATTTTATACAGTTCTCTTGCGGGCCTCATGGCAAAATTGACATCGAGGATCGTTCGGAATGTGTACTATTCGAAGCCGGACATGCCGTACACATTTCCGTACACATTTCCCGTACACAAGATATTGTTAGTAACAGACACATTGGCGCCAAGACTTTTCTCGGCGCAATAATGATCTAAAAAGGCGTTCTCGATCTCGTCGAGGGGTAGACTCGGCACTCGGCTACCGATAGAGCTTCTGAGTAATACTCATGTTTTCACGCAGTACTGTACATGTTCTGGAAGTAGCGGAATAGTTCTTGTGGGACGAGTGTTCGGGCATTATGTTAATGACGATGCTACACCCACCACGTCCGCGGGATGTCTCAAGGTTACAGCTGCTTTGCGAGCATCGATGGTGGCATCTGTGGCATATCCTGCGACTTTCACGACCACAGTGCCAATACGTTGGTACGAGTATTCTTGGAATATGAACCAATAATTCTACCCCAGCGCTCGTGAAGGTCAAATTAGCAACGACTTTGTGCAATAGAGACAATGACTGCTTCGGTCTGGGCATCTTTGGTAGACAGCACAATCCCCGCAAGCACACCCCAGACAGCGGCGTGGAAGTCCATAGGTACCATCCCAATAATTATTTCCTCGCGTCGCCATTCCCTAGCACATCATGAGGTGGAGCGAGTTGCGCAGCCCCTTCTCTATATTCCTCAGTCATTACATATACTGAGCTAGCATACAGCAGAACACTCTCTGCCAAAAACATGCGTCATGCCATCGGAAAGAACCCGAATACCCATAGGAAAACATCAAGTAAATAGCAATTCAATCCCCAGGTTTACCGCAGATGTAACCACCTACGCCATTATCTCACTCCCGATCATCAGCGGGACTACCATCGCCGCAGTCTCAGTCATGACCCACTTCGTCAACCCAACGCTGATATGTTCCAAACCGCGCCTGCGTCGCTCCGCTTTAAGCAGCGCGTATTTTTGTTCGGTCACGTAAAGCTTACGAGCTGAGCAGGCGGTACCGATGATGCCCAGCCAGGCGTGAAGAAGGCGGCGCCAATTCCACCGGTAATGCACAGGCCATTGCGGAACATCTGGCAGCGCTTCCCGAGTATCTTTGCCTCGAGCTCCTTATTGGATAGTACTTGGATCCTCTGGCCGTAGGCCGTGCGATTTAGATAGAAGAATTCCAAGAAGGACCAAAGGGCATAGTAGGAGATGAAAGGCTAGACTGTCGGTAAGAGTTTAGAGGCGGGCAGAGAGGGGAGGGGAATGTGTGACGGTGGACGAGTAGGACGGGTGCGGATCGATATTTAAATTGATTTCCACACGCATTTTATGCAGTTCTATCGTTTTGGCCTCGTGTTAGCATTTTTCATTCAGGATTCCAGTGGCTGCATGGGAAATGTGTATGTTTCGAAGCTGTGTCGTATACAAGCCCGTATACATTCCTCGTACACAACTACTAATGCAGCCATATTTACGCCGAAACTATCTCAGCGAAATGATGTCTCAGGGAGATGCAAGGCGAGCTTGACAGAAAGTAGTGATATTGATCGCTTCGTCGTTCTTGATCCCCCTTGGCGCCACACACCTATAATACCTATGCGGGATTGAATAAGAGCATGATTTCCCGAAGAGGTTCAATAAACTATCTCAGGTGACACCTATTATTTAGCTATCCGAGGGGTAATGTTCGATGCCAGTTGCGATCGTTGTTCGACTTGTCCAGGGAACAGTTAGGCCTCATAGCTGCCGTTGCAACATCTCAACCTTGAGCCTAGACGTCAGGATGTCCCGTTTGCGTAAGTTGCCATTCCATAACGGCTTTCTCAGCGGTTAACCCGGTGGGATGCCCGGGTCATACATTGCATGGCCTAATATGAATGTGGATGGCTTTGAGGAGAGCAAGGAAGATTAAACATCGGATCTGAGTTATATATAGGCATGGTCATTAGTTAAAGGCTGAAGGACCTTACTACGAAGGAAAACGCAGCTCTAGAATCCAACCGCGTCACTGGGTGTGTAAGGTAGACAGATCAACAGGGGTAGTGTTGCCGCGAGCCGGGCTGAGGCGAGGCGAGCTGGAGTAGCTCGGAGACCCTACGTTGCCTCCGCCCCAAGCCACAGTTGACGTCTAAAACGCCGAGCACATGCCCCCACTTCCTTTATTCATGTTAATAGACCTTTTTATGTATTAGTGGGCTGCCAGTCTTACATTGGGCCGTGTCTTGACACAGCAGTTTATAAAAGTGATTCTCCCCCTTGATAAGACAGGGACAAGCCATGGGATGGGGTGTCTAGACCACCTTGTATTGTACACAGATAAAGTAACTTATTGCATGTAATGAGAATGAGTAAGAAAGTAGGTATGTTGCAAATGGTCAGACAGCAATAATTTATTCATTGTTGGCAGGCATAAACAAATTATACAATGTCAGGTATGCCGATAGCTCACTGGAGATCAACGCCTGTGATATTGCCAAAAATGGCAAGTGACGACGGTGGGGCAACTCATTGGGTAGATAGGAACATGACGTAACGTCACCTGCACGCTCGCTCGGGCTCGCACGTGCCCTTATCCCGAGGTGAGGCGAGCGAGCCGCTCGGGCCCGCAGCAATACTAAACAGGGGCTTGCGGTAAATTCTATTCAGATCACGTGACACCCGGATGGTGTAACTTTAATACATTTGACCGAAACGGCCTTGTGTAGATCATTGCGGATCATCGTGATACACCCCTTAAAGAGTCAGGTCAATTCTTGGCATTCCAAAATCATCGTTGCATCCCAACACGTCATCCGGACAAAGCACTTTTATGGGGCCTTTATTGGTTGTTGCTCCAGAATTAGGACTGAGGTCACCTTCGAGGGCATCGCTCTCGCGCAACTCTGATCACATTCATCACCAGCTCCAGCCCGAGATAGAAGATCTAGTCTCAATCAGCTTTTGCCAGTCTGGTTGCCACCGCCAACTAGGTGGGAGAAGCGGGACCACGGATATCGTTATGCCTACCATATGCACAAGCGCCACAAAGTTCCCATATATCTCACACGGATGAGAAGTGGCAACTCGCACTGTGCGTCTCATGAACCCGATAGCGAACGCCTGCAGCATGTCAGACCGTGCCATCTGCGATAGTATCTCGGAAAGCCGCACGTCTCCTGCATTTTTGGAGCCTAGATCAACTCTTGGAAGCCTTCAGTCTCGGGATTGAAAAGGATATTATAGCCTGGCCTCAAGGTCTAGGCGTCATGAAGGGCGTTCCCCAAGTCACATGAAGAGCACCGTCTCGCTGCTTCAAGCCACTTAGGCGGCCTGCCGAAGAACACATGGTCTAGGGTTATTCAGAAATGGTCAAAGGACCGAAAGAAGTTCAATGGCCGATCATTTATGGAGAAGGTTTAAGTATTGCGCATCTAGACAATCTGCTTCATGACACAATGTCGCAGGCTAAAAGGCTGGGCCATAGGGCCGTTTGAGACATGACCATCGACTAGGTAATCATTGTCTTTAAGAGGGATAAATCACCGACGGCTCACTTCCCTTTCACCTTACCTCCACTCACCACAACCGCTAGAGCCTATATTCACGACTTCCTACCACCGTGAAGCAACATATTTCCGTATCGTCCATGTCCTCAAATTCGTCTTTAGCGCGTCTACCCATGCCCAACAGAGTGCTAGGACGCCACACCTCTCCGTACAGCACGTCTCTCGAGATACCATCAATTCCTTTCCCTTCTAAAAGCGAAAAAGGAGATGTAAATGATCCCGAGAGCACTTCGGTGTCACAGAAGAATGTCACAACTAGTACCCCTGCGGGTCTAACAGTAGGTGCGGAAAGGACATTCAATCGAGTGGACGAGGTTTCACTGATGATGCGTACGTCAAATTCGTCATCACTGTCGCCCCCACTCTCGATTTTCTCACTTCGAATTTGGTAGCCGTGCCACAGGAGAGTTCCTCGTCCTCTTCCCAGCTCCAAAAATTCAACCAAAGCGACCCATTTGGCCCACCCCACCACAAAATTCAAAGTAAAATCCCTTTGCTCGAGACGACAACCTACTATGCCTCATTGTCTGCCCGTCAACTCTACCGCCATTTGCTATTGAGATTGCCAAACTTGTATCATCTTCGGGTGTGGAGGATCATGTCCGAGGCTCTGAGCCATCCGGAACTGGACGATTTGATGGAGCGGCAGCAATTTGGGACGAATTTCAGGATCAGCGTGGTGCGTATGCCACTAGTGATGCCTCCGGATTTGGTGGCGTTTAAGAATGAGTGGGAAGGATTCATTAATTATCTACTGGAGGAGTGGAAAACCGTCAATATCGTCTCGGCGTTGCTCTTATCGTAAGCTCTTCAAGATGCTTTCGATTTATTCACAATTGACACTCTCGTAGGGCCATTTTGACTATGTTCGCGATCAATGACACCGTCCAACCGGTCACTCGGACGGCAGCGCTCGCTTCCTTGGTGTCGGGCCTATTTTCTATTATCTATGGGAGCGTGCATGTTGTCCGCTTTCAGACCATGAGGTCAATTACCAAGGCACGCCAATGGGCCGAGGTAAGTAGTCACACCTTGCGTCCGACGCAGTAGTTAGACGTCAACAAACAGGTTTTATCTTCAATAGGAATCAAACACGACTGGGATCCTGTGGAACGTATGGATTTTTTTGAGCTTACCGGCTATAGCGCTCGCATACACCATCATCTTCTTCTGTATCGCTGTGATGAGCTATGTTTGGACCGCAGTACGTATAGGGAACCCCGAATCCAATCTAATCTTTAACAGGCTCTCCTCCTTTTCAACTATTTTGATGTCAATAGGGCTCAGATGTACATCCTCAACCGATACGAGAAGAGCTCGCCTGGATTCCTCGAATGGTCATCACCCTCCTAGTCGTCGTCGGAATCGGATATTTCTACCTGGTCGTCGTCACCTTCCAGTCGTATTCCGATCGGTGGATAACAGGTGACACACCCCCTCCATCCACTCATGTATCAGATACGGCTGGCCAAGGTCGTAGTGGGGCTATGCCAGAATACGAGCTTGTGGACGGTTTGTATGAAGCGGTTAAACCGGGCGGGCTCTGGGATGATGCGATTGAAGCAGCGGAGCCTGAGGATCCGTTGGGCGGTAGAAATCATATGGCTGAACCGAGTCAGAATTCCCGTTTGGAGAAGGAGCAACTCTCCGCAGCAAAGGAGCACGGGGATCCGAACTTCTTGCACCCGAAATCAAAGAGATTCGAGTCCAGGCCCGTCAGCCCATCAGCCCTGTCCCAGTCAAAGGCGTCGGGAGTGTCGTCCAGGCCCGGTAGTCCGGCACCCCCACAAAAGTCTGGGGTGTTTTCAAGGCCTGGCAGCCCAGATCCTCCGTCCCAAAGGATAAGGAGTGTTTCTGCACCAGGAAAAATGAAGCGGCTGTCGACAAACTTAGGAGGTATAATCACATCAGTGGATTAGGAGTCCTATTTTTACACGCACCTGTTTGTCCCTGATGTTATATGTTATATGTTATGAGAACGTTGGGATGGGAATGTCTGGCCTAACAGTCAAATCTGTGATCCTGAGTATTCAAAAATTAGCTATGTGTGCTGCACAACGAGATGAAACAAGGTCACGACCTGAGTTATAATAGATGATTTGACCATCAACTTTGCGGTTTGGAAGAACCTTCTCTGCTACGGTACTTGGCATAAATATAGCAACCCTTGGGGCAGCCATGCAAGCAATGATGGGTTTAGTCCAGTTACTTGTGTGGAACAGTGGAGATGGGGACTCTGTGCCCCTTGGTTCATTTTACACCCCCTTCTCACCTCCTTGCTGACCAGCTCATTGAGCGTGGTCAAGTCTCACACGCAGGTGCACAGCTCAGCTGTTGCATCTTGCTTTTTAGACCCACCAACCCTACCAAAAAGCAAAGTGGAGAACAGGAGCAAGTTGAAAAATTCAATAGTAGCGACCACACTCCAAAGCTGCCTGATACATAATGATTGTAGCAACCCGGCCGGCCTCGGCCAGCCACAAATCACGAGTAACAGCCTATAACATTGAGCCATTTGTAGCAACCCTCGAGAGTGATGTGACAAGCAGCCAACCATCAACATCAACCAAAGAGCGTCGCGCGACATATTTATATACTGAGTACAGTGCATAGAATCGGGGACTTACCGCTGTACACTCCAGTGCTGGGACTGACCGGTCAATTGGAACACTGACCCGGGTCAGGTCAGTAGGTCATGACCCAGGTCAATTCAATTGGCTAAAAAGGCCGGGTCAGTGGGGTCAGTCGTCTAGCACGGTCACCATCGCTAGGTAGTGACTTGTTGTCAATTTCTTAGTCTTCGAACACATTGTAACACTGTATACCTCTCGGATGATAAGGAATGATCACCTCTCATGTGTGCCTCAACCTCGAAGCCCAGCAGTTGTAAAACTGGACAGTGTCTGGACTTGCGGCGAAGAATGGCATTTCTATTACGTGGCTGAAGTCACAAGGTCATCAGTCACACCAATTGTGATCCGACAGGTTATGGTCTGGACAATGCCGAGATTGCGGGGTTGAGTGTTAAAGACGAGTGGAGAAGACAATAGCAACTCGCAGAAGAGGACCATGATGAATTGGATGAATGGAGTGCTTAAGTGTATATCATATCCATGTATCTATCTTACTCTTTATTTATCAGTGATTCGCGACAGATGAGAGAGTCATCCAGGAGTCATCCCACTCAATGGGCTCCAGTCGCTGATTACACACACTCATGTGGAAGCCTTTTGTAACTCGTAGAATCTTCTCACGGACACCCAACGGGATCGTAAGGGGTGGATTGGGGTGTACCACAGTCAGAAGAGGTTACTTTGGCAGCAAGGAGCAACAATTGAGCTCAAGATCCGACGTAGCAGCTTTTCTAGGCCTTAGATACCTGTTTTTGCTGTTTTGACCCTACTGACCCCACTGACCTGCACTGACCTTGGGTCATTTCAGATCCAATTGACCTGTGAATGACCTAAATGGTTATGACCCGGGTCATTCCCAACACTGGTACACTCAACATCAAATGTCGTCCCTATCAGCAATGGAAACAACCCAGAAAATCTTTCCATAAGCGCTTTACCAGCCAACTTCGACGGTAAGCTAAGCACCAGAATTTCTCGGCACCGCCACTGGCAGGTAGCTCAATTTAGTGTTGCCGCGATGCGATGTCGATGCACGCATCGTTTTGCATCGAAATCGTTCTCACGCCTCGATGTGCATCGCGATGTGCCTGCGATGCGGGTTCAGCAGCAATAAATCTGATGCACCGAGTTGGCATCGACATCGCGCACATCGTTTTGCGATTATTAAAACGAGTTGCATCGACATCGCGGCAACACTAGTTCAATTTGACACACTCCTAGTCAGCATCTTATCATAAGTATGAATGATAAGGACATGAATCCCTCAGAATTTTCGATCAGTTGGATATTGGATTGGTGCCCATACTCTGAATGTTGCGTGACAGTTGCCACGGAGGAACAACGAAAGCAAGATGGAGAAGACGACGTGTGTATACATAATCTATATGGCTGTGCTGTCGATGCCAGCGTTTGTATCGCATTCATCGTTCTGTTGCATTTACCGAACACGAGTCGTCATCTCGTTGCTTCGACCTGGAAGACCACACTGGAAAGTGTGTGGTGGGTTAATTCCTATTATTACCGGCCGTTTCTGAATCGCCCATCGCGATCGCAGTCAAGCTGTGTGTTTCATGACATGGTGACTAACTCTGAATATAGCCATTGTGTTACCATATCAGATTGAATTGGCTTCTGTTAGATATAGAGTATCGGCATGGCCGTTGAGACTTTCTTCGTCCTCGGCATGATCAGCACCGGCTCGGGGTACTCGCGTCTGAGGCCGGGCATCCTCTCCATCGCTTTACGTCTCGGCAGGTTGCTTCTCATTCATCAATTTAAATCATCGGAGGGGTGTGTTGGCGAGCTCGGCGTTCTAAAAAGGGAAAGTCGGTCACGAAGGGCGCTGCCCCGAATCCTCGTGTCTGCACTGGTTTACACGAATTTTGAACGATGGAAGTCCTTGAGCTGTGAGCGAGGTTTTTGGTCGTCGTGGCAACATCTGTAGTCAGGATCCTGATGGGCGCGCGCCAAGATACAGTTCAGGTGAGTGTATATAGTGAGCGCTTTCAAGACACTGGACACTAGTGTCTTGAGCTGTCCACGACGATGAGTCTGGAGGTGAACCGCAAAGCCAATACTTCAAATTGATCACGGCACCTCCCTGGCTTGAGAACGAGCAGGCCACAGGCAGCATTCAATGTGTGCTATGTCTCGTCAAACACAAATGCTTCAACCAACCCGGATCATCGCAACCCTCGAGTCACTTGACATGCTGTGGTGCGGGGCGTTGTCCAGGAGAGGAAATTACCCCGCTAGCCAATGTTAAATGCCAGGTCGGAGTCGAGGCTGACGTTTATTTTTGAACAGCTCCTACCGCGCACACACAGCCATTTTATCCAAGAAACACAGGATCATATGGACTTCCTCTCTTGGATGAGAAAACAAGGTTGTTAAGGTTAATGTGGATCCTCTATTGAATTGCCTGTTCCTGTCGGGACGATCACGATCAGCGGACACGTCGAACGTGGACGTGTTCGGTTTTGCCAAGCCAAGCCAATGACGGAGTTGCTTGGCACTGCCCCGGTCCGAGATGAGAAACACAGGCCTCATCGGGCACTGCTCAAGAGCAGGCCGTGCACGGAGTGTTCGGTAGAGTCGAAGGCGTGTGGCAGGCTACTATAAGATCAGTCTTGAAGATGCACTAAAGACCATCTCATACAAACTTTTATACCCTTCTTACTTTCTCACGATCTTCTCTACAACTTCTACGAATTCCCCTTCAGCAATGATCCGCTTTTTACTCTCAATCTCTTCTATCCTCACTCTTGGCTGGTTTGTGATGGCCATTGCAGCAGCCCCCACCGACATGGGCAACCAGCGTCGTCAGCTCCTTTCCACCTGTCGTAAGTAGATAACTCATTGATACTTCAAGCCATAACTAACTTCCATAAATAGCCGAGGGCAAGCATTGTCCCGAGCCTCGTACGGCCCATGTTGATTACTACCACAAGCCTGAACATTGCGTACACGGCGAACACGGCGAGCATGGTGAACACGGTCAACATGGCGATGGCTCTGGTGCGGGACGCGGCGGGCGCGGTGGACGTGGTGGACGTGGTGGACGATGTGGCGGCGACGGTGGTGACGGCGGTAACGGTGGCGCTGGTGGCGCCGGTGGCAGTGGCGGTCGAGGTGGTAGCGGCGGCAATGGCGGTAGCGGTGGCAGTGGTGGCAGTGGTGGCAGTGGTGGCAACGGTGGCAATGGCGGTAAAGGTGGCAGTGGCGGTAAAGGTGGCAAAGGTGGAAAGCGTTGAACGGTATATGAACTCCTCCCGAAGTTGTAAATGCCTGCCCCAGGAAACATTCAAACCAAGACACGACTTTCTTTTCGGATCATCTTTATGAACTTTACAATGGACCTTTTGTTTCGGATGTAGTATGCAACGCAACCGGTGGCGTGGCGTTTTCTGTTGATATACGATTCACTGCATGTCAAATATGATGATCGGCTTTGAAGCGAGTTGTGGTTGCCATTCATCAAAAAGACAGATGATTCAACGTGCCCTGTTGAGACAAATCGGACCTTCTCCATAATGCGATCGTCCGATCTTGATATGATGCGATGCGCCCCGCCTCTTTCAGGTTATCAGACATTTACATGGAACCTTCAATACCTAAAAATCCCATATAATGATATCCCAGATCTGTCTCACCAGTTTTTCAGGATGAGACCAAAAAATGACAATTGGTAAAATAAAATAAAAACTTCACATTAAAGGAGAAGACGACGCAAGTCACGAAGTTTGATGCGGGACGCAACAAAGTTGCCGATCGCGGCGTCTCCGATCACGGGATCTAAGAGCAAACGGGGATAGAGGATAGACAAAGCCAGCATGACGAAGTGATACACATTCGTTGCACTCCTTTACTTTGCACTCACCGGGGTGCTTCCAGTCTTACCAACATGTCACAACAGGAGCTTTACATTCCACCCGAAGGCATCTACTTCCGCTTGCTGGGCTACGCCAGCCAATACGTCATCTTTTCACACACCAACGCGGAACCTCAGGTCGGCCAGATCACAAGCCAAGATTACAGCGACCAGCTCTTTGTGCTCATACATGGTACCGAAGGGCGCAAGGGTACCTATGGGATCAAGAGCAAGGCCACCGGAAACGTGCTTTTCTCGCGTCCGCGCCAATCACCCAACGTCGGCCACATTTCAGGCAATGGGCAGTACAATGATAAGTCAGTGTTTCTGCTACTGCGTGAGCCTCGAGTTTAAAGTGACAAGCATCGCTCGACAGCTGGTTCAAACTCGAGCCGGGGAAGGGTCAGTTTACGAAGCAATTCCGCCTGATCACGGCCAGTGTCGCGCTCGTCTCGCGTACCCATGTTGAGCCGCATCTTTGGAATCACCCCCAAGAGGAAGTGTTTCCAGATCAGTATTTCAGCTTCCTTTTCGAAGATATGAGGATCGACAGGGTCGAGTATGACCTCAAACTGGGAAAGATTATATCATCGACGCCGACGATACTCGCCGATCAGACATTCAAGAATGACACGAACCATGAGCAGGAGATGTCATTTCAGCTTAACGAGACCACTACTCATACCAGCACCTTTGAATACGCTTTGGGATTCGCCATCACGATTGGCGCTACGTTCAAAGGTAAGTATTCTCGTAGGTATCATTTAGTAGACATATGCTCATTCTCTGGATCTTTGAAGCTGACATCCCTATTGTCGCTGGGGCCGAACTCAGTGTCTCGACGTCTTTAAGCAACAAGTGGAAATGGGGCGAACAAAACTCGTTCTCTAAATCGTACACCGCAACCTTCCTTGTCAAAGCTGGTCCACATCAGACAGTCCGCGCAGTTTCGACAGTCAACAAAGGTGACATCGAAGTTCCGTACACAATATATCTCAGTTCCAAGGGCACGGGCGCCAAGACGGAAACGAAGGGTGTTTGGCGTGGTGTCTCGACCTGGGATCCCCGCCACACTGTTTCAAACGAATAAATATTCGATTGAGCTTGTATTCTCTAAGTAGTTGCGAATTTGGAAATGCAATTGTAGTGAGGATATATTCGCGAGCCATGACTATTAATATTGTCGATGTTAGCACGATGAGCGAGGAGCGAGAGAATTCTCAGTTTGTCAATTGGGCGCCCCTGAACAACCAAAGGCAGGGAGCCGAGAAGGCCCAAGGCACTGCCCAATTTGAAATTGAAGAACTCAGACACGATCGGGCCTTGTTAAAGGCGAATGATTTGTAGGCCGGGAACCAAGCGTTCGGTAGAGTCGGAGGCGGGTGGCAAGGGATGAGGCTGAGGCTCGAAAAAGCCTCATTGAACCCGCACATTAAACGCTTAGACCCGAAGTGTGGCTGAACGAGACGAGAGTATAGTACTTACTTACTATTCTCTTGCCTTAAGTGAAACGGCCCGGTTACCCAGGTTAGTCGGATCTCCAGTATACTTTAAGCAGGATAAGTCGAATGCAGTACCTTGGCACTACTCAATTGAAGGTTTGTAGGCCGGAAAATAAGCGTTCAGTAGAGTCGAAGGCGGGCCGAACGACTGTAAGACAGGTCTCGAATAGGTGCTGGAAACCATCATCCTCTACAACTTCTACGAATTTATCATGACCGGAGCGCAAGCCGTTTTCCGTCGATATACGATTCATTGGATGTCAAATGGTCAGCTTTGAAGCGAGGGATGGTCTGAAGAGACGTCGTTCATCATTCACTTGACAGGATAACGCACGTGATCGCACTCGACCTTAATCTTGTTACTGTAGGCATGCGTCTCATCCTACTAGTCGATATCAGTGAGGAGAAATCACTGTTCAAATCGAAGAACGCTTTGCTCGATACTGTGTACACCTCCTATGCGTCAGGGCCCGAGTCCGGATGGGGGTCGTTGAGCTGCCCACAGCCAATAAGCAGACGTCACTCATTGATGCGCGATGCTTACCGTGTAATTACAGTCCAGGCCAATCGACACCATTCACATTCGGGCAATAGTCAGGCACACAGTAACCTGGTTGGAATGAGCGGTCATTGTAGCTTCCCGTGGGATTCTCCCGTTCAGCTGAGGTGATCGGCGAGTAACACGAGGGAATGCGTCGTCGTGACTTGAGCAAAAACATTCCAATTTGAATTCGAGTCAGAGGGCGTATATCGACGCAGCTCATGGGTCGCGAAGCATATATCAAGTGGCCAGGTAATTGACATCCAACAAAGTGTGCGTTTTTGACCCTGGCAACTATGAAGAACACGAATGGCCCTCTGAGAGAAACCGCTCCTGGTCTGCACATCTATCCTTGTCTCTGGAGTTGGGAGACGATACAAGTTAGAGATTGATTCTTACTAGTGAAATTGAAGAACCAAATTGAACACTTCACCTGTTTGTGCTTGGCGTTCTTGGAGCATATCACGTATACCCTCCCTTTCCGCTTCACAACAGCGCATCCATCACACATAGTTTTGACGGATGATCGGACCTTCATCCCTCGTGCCAAAGCCGGAACAGCTGCCACCGGGTGATGATGATGGGTATGCGGTAAAGAGCATCGCGAAGTCGGTCCTGCTGCTGTGACGAGATTTCTGGATAGTCGAGCAGGTTGTGTAGTGGCTCTATTCGCCAATAACCTTCCTGATGCAATTAGGCCTCGAAGCATGTTTGACAAGTTTGGGTGTGACGCGGGTATGTGCTTGAGCCAAAAATTAGAAAGGGTAGAATAGAATGGGGTCCAGAGCCTGAGTGCGCAGTTTCGACCGACCACGTTCGATTCGACCACAGATCTCCATCCCATTCCTTGTCACCTCAAACTGCACTGGATTGCACTGGCTACTCGCAGTCCAAGACGTCTCTAACCACCACACACACCTGACAACGCACCCCCTATCTTATTGCTTTCGCTTCTCTCTACTCAAAACTGTGCGGTTTGACGCGCTCTCCATTTTCGTACCTCAGTCCGTATTGCAACGTCGACGCAACACACAAAAAAAAGGAGAGAGCTCTAAACGTCAAAAATGGACTTTCGCAAAGTCGTAGTCAAAGGCCGAGCCTCGCCATTACCATCCTTCTCGGAGGTCCAGGAGAAGCATCATCTAACGACACGACCTTCCAGGTTCTTCACGACTTTTTACGTCCCGTTGCCAAATCGAAAGCGCCTCATTCTGCCACTCCCTGTACCTCCAGCGCTATGGATATGGTTGACGACCAAGTTTGGGAGGAAGCGAGCGTCATTCTCGATATTCGCTATACTACTTGGGATGATGTGGGTGGTATTCGTCTTGACCAAGGCTGCCATCACTGGGGAGCGCCCCGGCTGGAAGCCGGTAGGTGGCAAGCCACCGACGTTGGTTTTTGGGAGGGAGGATCTACGACGGATATGGGAGTGGGAAGTCGCGAGTGGGCATTACCCAAGTACGAGACCAAGTGCGTAATCATTGAATTCGGGCTTTCCGCCTCAGCTCCCGGTGCTGACAATTAGTGGCAGTCCCAGACGAGATACGCATGGCAGTCAAGCCGATAAACTTTGGAATTCCTCCTCTACATCTTCAACGATCGTTTGGGACATCGAAACAGCAGCGATCGACATCCACTGTCGGCGCGGGGTCACGCCGCACGTATATGGACATCCAATCTCAGCCTCCGAATACCGCATACCCACCACGCGTGCCACCTGGTACAGTAGCAGATCTTGACGTAATAATGGACAATTGTGACTTCTCTGAGAATAAGGTACGTGCTTGTGGTTCGTCGTGATATGAAATCGGTGTCTGACCACGCGGCATACTTCAGTACGTTCGGGACTGCCTAGAGGTACTTCGGTTAGGTGCGGGCCTGGACGCTAATAATCGGTTGCGACGAGGGAAAGTGGACATTTGGAAGTACATATTCAGGGAAGATCCGTCGTCGACGCGCATGCCACCTCCGAAACCCGCTCAGCTGAGCATGAAACAGCAACAGCTCCTCAAGGATGGTTCCTCCAACAATGGCCTCCGGCGTAAAGCGGTCCTGGAACCCCCACTCACCAACCTCACCATTCCCATCCCCGCCAAACCGCTGGCCGACCTTCCAGGACCATGCGACCCAGACTACCCCAGGATCTTCCACATGTTCTGGACGGGGCCCTTCACCGACAAACCTTATACCGCGATTCTCTCCTTCCTCTTCACCCAGAATATCGGCCTGCATACCAAGACACCCGACCCAAGCGTATGTCGTCCGGAATTCTGGATGTGGATCAACCCAGGACCGGCTGCTGCCGTACCGAACCCAAACGCGCTGGGAGACATGTTCCAGGAGTTGGCGGACAATCCATGGGCGTCACCGTTCCTTCACCCAAGGTTCAAGGATGTGGTGAAATTCAAGATGTGGAACACGACGGAGCAGTTGGATGGGATACCCGAGATCAAGGCGGATTGGCGCGTCAACGTGGATACGCTGTTCAACTCTGGGGATGCCAAGTATAAGCAGAAGGATCAGATGATGGGGAATAAGCAAGAGGCTATGGCTGCGGAGGAACTCGCCGAGACGATCGAGGCGCCAGATCACGTCAAGTCCCACATCCTCAACGCTACGGAACAGGTTCAGGGTTCAGAACATACGTCCACCGCTTCGGCCTCAAGCTACCCGTCTGGAAGTGCAGGCGGCGATGACCTGTTCAATCGCGTTGGGTCGACCTCTGAATCCACTTACGACCGACTCTCCGTCATCCTCTCCGACATGGCGCGATTCGTGCTCTGCCATCGTTTCGGTGGGACGTACCTCGACGCCGATACCATCTTCCTACGCGACTGGGAGGAGCTTTGGGGTTGGCGCGGCGCGTTCGCGTATCGATGGTCGAGGTTGCCAGATTATAACACCGCCGTGTTGAGGTTGAACAAGGGTTCTGCGCTCGGGACGTTCCTGCTCCGCACGATTCTGAGGAATGGGTTGGACTTCCATCCGATGAGCATTGCGATTTACATGAAGGAGAGTTTCTTACAGCCGTTGTTGTTGAGGCTTCCTGATGCGCTGTTCGATCCTGCGTGGTTGGCCTTGGAAGGGTATCAGAGGGAGAGGCCGCAGTGGCCTGGTTTTACCAAGTGGGTCAATCTTGTCTTTTGGTTGCATTGATCTAGAGAAACTTAGCGTTCTGACGCATTTTCTATCAGTTTCCTTCATTTCTTCCGTCCACCGGTCACAGAATCAGCGGCGCCTCAGATGTTAGGTTTCGACGGTTTCTTCAAGGGTGCATACTCGTATCATTATCATAATGGCTGGTGAGTTCATATCGGCTACCTCTGGCGCTCTTCGACTCTACGTCTTCTGACACTCATCACCGCTTTTCTCGTCGCATTAGGTGGGAACACTTTGACGCAGCAAGAGACTTCCCCGACCTCGGCCCGCGATTCAAGGAAGGCGAGCGGAAGGCGAGGACCAAGCTGCGCGATGAAGCTGCGAAATCTAGCCGGGAGGCTCAGGCTTCGTCGTCGTCCTGGTCCGGTAGCTCAAAGCATCGGGCAACACATCATACACGACCGCTCACTGAGAAGCAGCTCCAGGCGCTCGAAGACGAGGAGGATGATGTCTTGCGGGATGTGAGGGACCTTCCGTGGAGCACCGTGATGAAGCGGACGTTCGAGGCGTATATCAGAGGGGAGCGGCCGAACATGTATGGGGAGTGGTTGGAGTGGTGAGTTGCCTCTTGAGCACGATGTGCAAATGGGCATGTCCACTCTGAGGGTCCCGAGGACATGATGGAGGTTGTTACGCTGCTATGACTCGCTTTCTGGAACTATCATGCAATCTAGCTTAGGCTTCACGATCCACGCAACCAGCTCCTTAGTGTTCCAATCTTTCGTCACTGTCCTTTTTCTTTTTTTTCTCCCCAGGAACTCTGCCGTACATTGTAGATGTATTCTGGAACCGTAACGTCGTATCTAACTTATTCGCTGTACGTGTGCACCCGTTCACAGATGTGATTAATGAGCAAAGTCCTGCCATGTTGTGAACTTTGTGATATCTAGGAAGGGGCATGGCACCTCAAGGTTGGCACTTGTGGTTGGCGGCTGAGAAATCAGGGTAGGAATCCCCAAACCAAACGTGTCATCAAGACGTGAAAGTCATCCGCCCTGTATGGGCTCGCGTGGTCTCTGTAATGGTCGCGGCGAGGACTCAACATTAGAGGAACGTTCTTCCACCTCCGGGATCACCGCGCACGCTCCGAGGTGGTACATGAATTGAGAGAAGCGGATGTAGCGTCTCTAAGATCCTTCATAATACTTGAGGCTTGACGAATCCAACTCGGGAACCAACAACCTGTGGGGAATCTCTTCTCGCAAGGCGACAAATCCGTCGAGCCCTTCAACTGATAATTGCGACAAGGGGGATTCGGAAGTCGTCTCGACGGCGAGAGTATCATCATCGAGTACCGCACATCGATGAAAGGCTACGTTGAGGACGAGCGTGCCGCAAAGTTGTCGTAGGAGATAGATGATATACCTCGCTTGATAAACACCTTCTCGGCGGCTCCATGTAACATCATAACGTCCGCCCTTCTTATGCCGGATACGATGGAGCCTACCCAACTGATACCCAAATACCCACTAAGGATACACCCATTGCATGCAAACGACACCGACCCATCCTCCTGTGAATCCTATGACATCATCCATGTGAACGATTGGGGTAGTCGGCGGTTAACGGGCTATATTGGCTTTCTCGTTCGCGCTCAAGCCGGCAGTCGTGGGTTAATCGGAAAGTGTTGGATTTGGGTTCAGGATCGGGTGCCAGGCTACTTCATTTGAGCTGGTAGTGGTGGGATGTGTGACGACCAGTGCAGAAGTGTGTTGATATTATGCAAGTGGATCAACTGAGCGTGGCAGCGGTGATTCATGAGCAGCTGCTTGATGGAGTGTGAACCCAAGAGAAAGGTAACGGGAAGATAATAAGCTGACAGCGATAAGTTGATGTATCTCACCTATATCCTGCTCCTTCGACGTCTTCGGTAGCTTGCTCCCAGCCGGCCATTCGATCACATCATCATCCGCAGCCCTTGCCCGCTTTCCACCTGCACCCTCGTCTGACCTTAGGTTGATCTCCTTTCTAATTTCATCCGCCCTCTCTCCTTGAACAATAGAGAGGTCGCTCCACACACCGTTCCATAATCCCTCCCGTTTGATATCAAACGGACCCCAAACGGTGAAATGGTCTGGGGTATCCGTTACCGTGATGGAACGGTGGCAGATGGACTGAAGTTTCTGGGAAAGTTGTTGTTTATTGTGCATCTCGTTATCCTAGAAACTTTCTTTTAAGTTCCTTCCACTCGGGAAGGGCAAGGCAGTGCTTTGTGGAGTGGGTGAATACGCGGCCATGAGGAAATTCTTCGTCGGGGCCAAAGGGGGCCGCTGGGGTCGGGTCGATGGCGAACGTAATGATGTTTTCTGACATAGGGTTGGGAATTCATCATCATTTAACGAAAAGAGTAGCCACCATAGGCTACGACGATGTTACGAACGTGGAAAGATAATAAAGAGAATCAAACCCTTCAACGCCGCCAAACAAAGTGTACACGCGACACTTCTCGCTCAAGTTCTATACGTCGAGTTGATTCCAAAGGTTGTGTCTAGTGTATAGATAATCCCAAAGCCGGGCAGAGCACGCTTAAATATGCAAATACAACAAATAGTATTGGCGGTGTGCTAGTGGCTAGTATCAAGTGAATTTATTTCAATTGAATAGCCGGGAGTCGTTTAAGTCGTTATTCTTCCGTTACCCATCAGAGAATCATCTCCCCCATCAAGCCGAGTGGATCGGTTGCATGGCAATGACCTGCTTCAAGAACTCGAGCGAAACTACCGGTTGATAAAAGGGCTATGGAAAAAGGTCCTTGGTCAGCTTCAATACTGGCAATGGACGAAGAGTTAGCACGAACCACTTCATGGCCGGCTTTGAAGACACGTCTGATTTAAAGGAGCGGTGTCAGGATCCGGGGATCTGGAGCAGAGTCCATCTAAGAAAGCTTACGCAAAGCTGAAGTTGTCTACATTCACGACCTTCGCCACAACTCCTGATCCCTTGATCGTGACATCCTCGAATGGTGCATTTTCAAACCTGGTTCTGCCATACCAGTTCATATTGAGGGTGAGAGCGAGGCCACCGGTCCAGTTGCAGCTGTTATTGATGATATGTTAGCAAAGTGAAAGAGTGGAAGGTTTATGGACGTACATGTAGTCGGCGTCACCATACTGGTGGTTGGCGTGATTTCATCAATAAAGCGAGTGAGTGCACCTCACTCAACGGCAATTTGCTCTACACACCCATATAAGGATCTTGAGTCTTCTATCCGCTAGACTCCCCAGCTGAGGCAGACGCGTCCTTGTAAACTTCCGGAATCCGAAATGGCGGCAGCGCATTCCGGGTGTTAGCATCGAAGCGTGAACATGGAGCTTTCCATGACGTGCAACGTACATCTCCTTGTTTCGCAAACTTGTCGTATATCCCAGTGTTGCAACTCGAGAACTTGACCTCTGCGCCAATCGCCTTTTGGACCGAATCTTGTTGCAGATAGTTGATATACCAAGATTGAGGGAGTGGATCGGGTCGCTTGGATCGAATGTCGTACGGGTCGCGGTCGCCTAGACATGGTGCGTACACATTCGTCTCCTGAAATTCCAAAAACATTTAGAGAAGAACCGGTAGGATCGGAATATGTAGCCAAGGTAAACTCACACAATAGTTGAACGCATTGAGACAAACATTATTCGACCCACCGACGGCATTGCACACTCTGATCTGATCCATGCAACCGCCATCTTGGAGTAAAGATGTGTAGGCTTTCCGGATGACCGAATCGGGAACTATGGGATCGTATCCTGGCGGGTTGGCCGCAAAGCTTGGGTAGTTCGAGTACTGAACACCAGGATCAATCCAGCCACTACAAAGGTATGAGGTTCAGTGTGGCGTAAGGATGTCGAAAATCAAAGGCGTACTTGTTGAGCATGAGGGCGCTGACGGTGATTATTTCGCCCTCGATGACGCCACGCCGGATCAGGGCGTTTTGAGAGTTAAAGACGGTCACAAAGGCGGGCCCATAGTGACCGCCGTAACTCTCCGTGGCGAGTATGAGCCTAACAGGGGAGATCCATAATTTAAGAGTATTGCACGAAGTGAACATTGAGACGGCAGAGCTCACTCTCGACCCTCATATACCGGGAAATTTTCGAGGAAGGCTTGAAGGGCTTGCCAGACAAGACCCGCTGCGTCGTCACTTGTCAGAGTGGTTTCGGCTCCATGAGAGAAGCCAGTCCCAACAGGTTGGTCGATGTAAAGCACTGAGATTGAGTTGAAAGGATTAAAAGCCAAGCTAGACAATATGAAGCAGCAAGACACACCGTTTGTGACTTCATTCCAGTTATTGCGGTTAAGAGTAGTAGTTTTCTGGTCCGAATTCACCTTGCAAGGGCCATTTTCTAGCCAATTATACGGACGTAAGACTGAAGTTGAAAGCGAAATTTGGGAACCATAAGCGTACCTTGAAATAAACCGATCATGGAGCTGCACCCCGGTCCTATTTTGAAGAGAGGTTTAGTAAGAACTTTGAAGTGACAAAGGCATTAGTCCACATGAATCCCTTACCTCCATTGAACCAAAGGGCGAAAGGCGCCGCAGAAGCATTATGACGGGCGGCGAAGAACCAGAACCACTAGGTGCAGAACCATTGAGCTTGATCGTCGGCTGGCTGGACGGAAAGAATCTGCTCACGTAGCTCTGATTATTACCGATGTCGATGTATCCAGAGACGGTTTAGACACCAGGGGTGGTTTCGCAGATTCCCGAATTCTTCACGAGGCGTAAGGTAGTGCCGAATCGCTCAGACACGACTGTTTGCTTGAGGCCGACGTTGTTTGGTTCGGGAACACTGAAGAAGACAGAATTGAATGCTAGAGAAGCGGTTGCGACAATACGCGCCCACATCTTTGTAAGTCTGAGGGATGGAATTGTTGACTCTCATGATGCTGCGATTCTGTCCGATTATAAAGGTAGCCTGTGCCAAGCCAGGAACGGAGGATTCTCAGTCTAAATCGACTCATTGCGGTGTCTAGAACACGATAAGAATGATCCCGTGGTGATGCAAGAGTAACCCACCATACACAGTCAAAATCGAACAATAGGAGGCGGAAGACCGATTCGATGCATTGTTGCCGCAAGCCAAGCCAATCTCGGCACTTGATGTCATCGCCAAGACCTCTCATCCAATAGACATCATTCCCAATGACTATCCCACAGATCGGTAGTAGGGCGATAAGGCTGGCACGCCCACAAGGTGGCCAAGGGTGGAATGGGACGAACACGGAAACGCAGTATGTACCTCTCGGTGACAGATATGCAAAAGACGCAGGTAGTGGTCAAGCTAGACGATCTACTGCTAGCCGAAGCTGAGAAGACAACGGGTATGGGAGAACGGGTTGATTACTTTGGGGATCATTTCCGGCTAACGCCGCACGATGTTGTTTTGTCCCTGGCGTTGCCACCGAAAGGACCATGCTGCCCTATCAAATGAATGCTACATATCGAACCGGACAGATACAAAAGGCGACAGGGATGGGCGACTGGCCATCTGAAACATCACCGGTGAGAAGCTTGAGATCACCGAGGCTGGCGATGAGTGGTCAGCTACCGATTCCTAACTCTTTCCCCCTCCATCAAGTTGACCGGGCTCTTAGCAAGATACGGGTTAAATTCGCAATCAGAAATTGACTTCCAGTGATGGCATGAATACCATCATTCCGTAACTCAACTAACCCTGCCGGATTCTAAGTCACTATCAACACATTTTATCATGTCCCCCATTCCACCACCAGCAAAAAAAACCTCGCCACAGGAGCTTCCGGATTCATTGACTTATGGGTATGTAAGACGCCCTTGGACAAAGGATACCAGGTTGTCGGTACAGGTGAGCCCATAAAGACCGTCATGCTTCCGGATGGCAGCTCACGATAGCCTTCACATCTCAGTGCGCTCGACGTCTAAGGGCACATATTTTCAACGTCTCTTTGAAACGGATGGATTTGGCAAGGATCGTTTCAGTTTCGTCATTGTGGACGACATCGAGAAGGTGATTCTTCAATCCTGGATTGTGCATCTTTTCACTCTAAACTAAGACTATGAAGATCATTCCTAGGAAGGTGCCTTTGATGAAGCCGTTGTGGGCGTAGGCGCTGTGGAACATACAGCCTCGCCTGTTACCCTGAACTATTCAGGAGACCCTCAAGGCCAGCGTTCTCGGATCGTCTAGAGTTATTGCGGCGATATGTTGACGTCCTTTCATCGCTGTAGGCGTTGTTCAGCCAGCATTAAAGGGAACGATAGGAACCTTTAGGGCATAAAGAGACACGCGCCTGGAGTTAAACGGGTCGTCATCACTTCGTCATACGCAGCTATCGTAACTCTCAAGACGCCATCACCAGGACAGGAGTTTGAGACGATCGATGAGGTAGGTGACTATATGGTTTCCTTTGAATATGTGGGCTAGATACGAACTTCTCTTCACTCGCCTTTAGTCTGATTGGAATGCTCTTTCCACAAGGCAAAGGGCGAAAACGCTGGTTCAACCCACATCTACAGAGCCAGTAAGGCCCCGCCTGGGCAGGCTGCATGGGACTTCGTCGATAAGAATAAGGGGTCGATCGGCTTCGACTTGGCTACCTCCTATGGTGAGCCAGAGACCAATTCGGAGGCTTCTAGCAATAACCATTCTTCATGGTTCACCTTCTCAGCTGCACGGGCCAGGGATCCACGAAGTCACATCCGCCCTCGGTGCCTCCTTGGAATTGTTCCGAAACAACGTATTGCTCGGGTCCAACACGGAAGAGGAACTCGTGACGCCTGTGAACCAATCTGGGTATTGGGCTGACGTACGTGACGTAGCCGCGTCCATGTCCTATTGCTAGCAAATCCTCACGCTGGAGGCGAGCGTTTTATTACTGCCAGTGGTGAGTTCGTCCATTCACTAACGTTCGTGTTGCTTTACTGACACGGTATGTGACACGTTAGGTCCCGACTCGTGGCAGAACTTCCGTACGCCAAAGCTCTTGTTCTTGCCCCTAAGCAATATTTTGATCTGACCCCATCAATATTTCGTTTGGTAGCGGATATTATTCACAGATCTCAACTCGATCCTGCAGACGCTCCGAAGGGATACCCTAGAAAAGGCCATAATCCCAAAGTGCCCGCGCGTGTTCTCGCCACCAAGGCGGAGAATCTGCTTGGCTTCAAGTTCAGGAGGGCTGAAGACACAGTACCGGAGACGTTCCGTTATATCAGGGAGAAGGGCCTCTGAGGATGTGTTGAATTACAAGTTTCAATCGAAAACCATTAACATGTGGTGTTCTCCCCGTCCCCCTTCAAACGGCGTCAGAAGAGTCGAGTGTGTAAATTTAACTTCAGACGCAAATGTACGTTACCTTAAAGAACCACGATACCTTGTCCGAGTGGGAGACACAGAAATAGACTGACGTCTCATCGAAAGATCAAGCCATTAGTTTTTTGACCGTCTAGCTTTGGGCATCTGTACCGCTTGGCTGGGTACGCCCCTGTACATGAGCTACACAACCTGAGCGGATGACCAGCTGGGAATGAACTGCGAATGAAAGCCTAGCTTTGGTCTACCCCTCGTACAGATACGAGAAAGCTTAAGTCATGCATACGCGAATCGAGCATCGTTAACAATAATAGCCATCTACAGAAGTGGAGCAAGGAGTGTGATAGTATATTTGAAATAGAATAAAATGCGCGTGAATGTCGACGGGAGGTTGCGGAAGTTCGTGGTATGGGGATAGAGGACGGGATAGAGGATCCGGAATCCGAGGAAAGGGGGTATAATATACGTACTCAAAGAGCATTTTCCCGCCAAGCCTTCTCATCCGAAGGAGATCTCTCAGAATATTTCAAGTCGTCAGAAAGAGTTGCGGATCCTGAGTTCGGATTGGAGACCTTCGGCAGATCTTCTGTGTCGTCGTAGCGGTTTGTCTGCCCGCCACGGTCAGTGTTCCGTGAGAAGAGGAGCCATCCGGGGTTGAGGATGTTCAGTGTGAGCAGCGCGACGAAGATCGGCATACCGTCAAGGCAGTCTGAGCAAGATAAAAGAAGGAGGGGGCGTTCAGGCTGGCGAACGCGCGCAGTTCAGCGCAAAGTCACCCACCGAACATGGTCTGGTTCTTAATAATAGCCCCTTCCCAACCTCCAAGAAGCTCAATCGTACGATAAATGGACCTGAAACCATGCGATATCAATTCCGATGCTCCCCCTTTGAAATAAAATAACCGAAAGACGACTCACCGAATGTATAGGAAAATGGTAGCGATGACCAAACCTGTGAGCATGAGCCTGATCTCACGTCCTAAAGGCGTCTTCCCTTGGCCTGTTTCCGTAGTTCGAGGCCTGTGGGGCTTGTCGAGGAAGTAGCGGCAAAGGAATTCAATCCCAGTGAGCAAATATAGCGTGACGGCGACTGATCAAAGCGGAAAAGTCCGATATCATGAAACTGTGTCTCTCTCACTTGGGAGAGCTGACTTACACATCTGGAAAATGATACCCGCAACCATGACGTGGGTCCCATTCAAAGAACTCTTCCCCGTCTGAAACGCGATACTGGCACTGGCACCCCCAATGGCTTGTATCACCAGAGAGAGGCCATCACAGGCGATGAAGATGGTGGAAAAGACCCGTGGTCGCATGCGCGAATATTCTGGACCGATGCGGTTGACGATGATGCCGAGGAGAAAGAACATCCCTGCGGCCATGAACGAAGGCGCTAGGATCGTGCAGCAGATCCTGAAAAAAGGCCGATCAGTACGCGTCAACGGATTCATATAATTGGGCAAACCGAAAACTGACTGCATAAGGAATGGATTCAACGCGAAATACGCGCTCGGTTTGGACGACCAGTACCTCCCAGCCCATCCAATGAGCTCCCCTAGCGCGCAAAACACCATGGTTGGGATGATCCACCAGATCCGATAGTAGATTGATTGACCGAGATGGACGGCTGTGAATAATCATATGTCAGGTAAAGGAAGGTTGTGCACCACGGTTTGGACTCACCCCCGGTCAACGCGAACAGAACCATGAAGGCAATGCAGACATTTCCATCAACAAAATAACCGTACAATGTCTGGTCCGCTACATGTGATTTGATGGGTAATCATAAATACGGACAGCGTGGACCTACTCACGCTGAACAGCACTGACGGTCGCGTTTTGCGGCATTTAGTTCTACCTATCGACAAATGGATCACCAAGGTTTCTGGAGGGAAAGGACGAAGGGGAGGGGAGAGGAAAACATCTCTTCTTGTCCAGCTGGCACATCTGTGGTGTGAGAGGCATCGAAGTTTGCATGGGAAGCGGGGCCCGAGTCGTCCGAACATGGACCGCTTCATGGATTAACCCAGGATCGGAGTAACTTTTCATTATACAATAAGGCACCTTTGATGTTATCGACATACAACTGCCAAGGAAGGTGTCCGTTCCGAGTCTCTCCGAGTACTTGACACATTTCCCTTTCTATCATACCCATACCGCATTGCCACGAAGGGCTACCGGGCTTCATCAAGCTCTTCTGATTGCCGCCTGACTGATCGCATTCTTGAAGCCAGATATTACTTCAGCCGGATTCTCGGCAGTGAATAGCGAGGTTCCAGCGACAATCACGTTACTTCCTAGGTAGCAGGTTTCAGAGAGCGTAAGGTCAGTTTCATTAAAGTTAATCACGATAAAGTCATCGTGCAAACCTGCTTCTGCACATTCCTCAATATTCTTCGGACCCACACCTCCATCGACTTCAATGTCCTTGTCCGGGAACCTAGTTCGGAGCTCCTTGACTTTGGGCATGCACTCAGGTTTAAACTTCTGACCACCTTGTCCTGTTATGAGTGGAAGTCAATGGAAGCTAGGGTTAGTTTAATTATTGTAATAACATGCCAGGCTCGACGGTCATAACCAGTAGCATATCCGCCGCATGGGCGATGGTGTCGGTGATGACGTTGGATGGTGTACCAGGTGAGATGGCGACGCCCGCTTTCATTCCCTTAGAGTGTATCTTATCGATCAATGCGAGATGCTCCTCTTCCATATGAGGGCAAAATCAGTGATCAGGTCACGAGCGGGACATGAGAAGGAGAAAAAGAAACGTACTCGTCGCTTCATAGTGAAAGCAGTACATCTTCCCGCCAGCATTAGCAATATCGTCGACCCACTGGTAAATAAGAATAGAATGATCAGTAAGTTGATCATAGAAACCGCCTGGGGGTGCTCACGCGCTCTGGTTCGGAGACCATCATGTGACAGTCCATGTAAATGTCGGGGATATCTCGCTTGACGCACTTCAGAATTGGTGCGCCTAGCGAGATAAATCGGGTCAGATTCAGGAGGCCTGCGAACGTCGAACGATGTAGCATGGATTACTTACCCATGGTGATATTGGGAACGAAATGGCTGATCCAAGTTGATAATCAACGACGCTGAGCTCAGGCTTCCCTAGACCAAAGATCATTCTCACCCATCCATCACATCTGAGGGATTCAAACGTAACAATCAGAGAGTGCGATCCAATGGATGGGGTGTATGGTTCTCACCCATATGCAACCAATCCGCCCCGTTCTTGATCATCCGTTCACATTCTGCACTGAGTTGACCAAAGTTGGAAGCTAGAACAGATGGTGATACAATTGGGTTCGGCATCCTGGGGGATCCAGACGCAGCAAGGATTTGTAGATGTATGACTTTGATTTATTCGTTCCATGACGTCAGCAAACGCCGCCGTGTGGTGTCTTGGGTTGTGGTCACATTCAACCAAACGGTTTGTCACACGGTTTCGGTTCTCTTCATTGGGCTGGATAATCGGCTTGGCATTGAATGATATGGCCCAATTCAAAGTTGACAAGCTTCCGGATCGAGGGCCTGTGCAGTAAAACTAAAACTAAAACAAAGGACAAAAAATTCAATCAGTTAACCTGAATTCTTTATCAGGAGAGAATTCGATCGTTGGTCTGGAAGAGAGGATTCAGAGAGAAGATTAGGGTGTCCCCGTGTTGGGGTCGTTTCACCCATACTCAAAAAATTGCTGCGCCATCTTTGCGTCGCGATGAGATTATCAAGTATCATCGTACTTGAAGGATTAGTTCGCAACAAAGAGGAAGTTATCGACTCACAAGGGCTCAGGTCAAGCCTTCGGCTTCCGAAATGCACAACGATTCATGAGAAAGATAAGGCTCATTCATCTCTGAGTTATCCCAAAACCTTCTTTATCTTTGTGCCCGTTTGGCGTCAGCTGCAGATGCACTGCGGGAAGTCGCGGGTGCACAGGGAGCGGTCTACGGTCGCAGTTTCCAGCCCCATCAATGCGGCTCATCATTAAGATACAGCCATTCTCCTGCTTTGCTGGTTCAGAAGCGGGAGTTACATGTCCATACGCATCAAGTAGTGTTGGGTCGGCCGGAAGTATGTACGAAATATCCGAACTTGCACGTGGGTGTACGGCTTTCCCCGCGAGTCTCACACACTACTGAACAATACCAGCATGACCCCAATACCCCAACCACCAAACAGGCCGCCCGCAGGTTGCTGTTAGCTTAAGCGAGGTCGATTGACTTGACTTTACATATCTACAAAACTTTTGGGTAAGTCGCTGATGTAAAGCAACCGCAACTGGCCGAAACTCTGGTCCACTCGCTGCCTACCCAACGAAGGCCACGATCATGACTACTCGCACGCCAACTACTGTCGACTGATTGGTAGGTGGGCTAATATTAGAATATGCTGCCTGGAACCAATGACACTCCCGCGCTCCCTTCGGCCATCTCGTCTCGCCGCCCTCATGTATTCAGCAACCAGTTCTCAACAGCTCCGCTAGGGGTAAACTATTTCGCGATTGCCACATACTATCTAGAGTCATATTCGAAGGGATCTCTCAATCAATTATCCTTGTTGGTCAATCCCTAATCTTGTCGCTCTCGTGTGACCAGCTAAGTAGGAAACCCATCCTCTGAACAGTATGATTGTACATTACTGAGTCTACCAGGATGCACGTCGGGTTGGCTGTCTAAATAAGGCGTATCAGCTAACGATGTTGTAACACCATTAGCACATATATAACAGGATCGCTGAGGTCTAAGTTTGTGTGGTCAAATTGGTGATGGGCCTTTCGCTAAGGAGCAATTTGACAACCGCATGAGTAACCGAGCCACCCTCCGCCAATCAGCCAAGACCAGGATTGCCGAATTCACGCATATCGTCAAGCTAGAGAGAAAGTCACGCAAGCATGTGTGCATTCGGCACGAATGCACATCAACTCCTGTCGTCGCTTACCTAGTCCCAATCACCTTGATTCCCTAGCCTACTGCCACCACCATCTCATATTGCTCAATTTGATGCTCGCGCTTGCTACCTTGCACGCTCTTCCTCTCCTTATCCCTTTGGTCACCCCCTTCGTGCTGGCCCTTCCCGTCCATAGGTGGCCGAAGGAGCCTCCCTCAGATTGGTTCAATCTGAGAGATCGCTAACAAGTTCTTTGCTTACTTTTCCTTCTGGTACCCATGCGAAGCGTGTACCGCCTGGACACAAAGATTCAGGGGGTCTCAACTTTAACGGCAACAATGAAGAGAGAAATTATGAATCTTGGTGGCCGCTCACGATCCCATCCAATGCAGCCCCATCGGTCTCCGATTTCGAAGATTTTTTGAACCAATACTCCGACCCAGAGCCGAGCTTTGATGCTGTGATCGCTCAAAATGTCCCTCCAAGCACGTCCATCATCGAACCGCCAGATCCTGCCACTCACCCCATCAACCCGAGTAATGAAACTAGTTATCACAATGGAAGTTTTAGGGGAACACCTGCCGGCCACAAATCTCCTTCGGATAATGACCTAGTGGTGGACAATGCGCTAAGTTGTACGTATCCTCGTCACTACACCCCATATATAATTGTGTCCTCTGACATCACCCAATTGTCATTTTCAGCCCCCGAACCCGGGTCCCTAAAGAAATCCTATGGGAGCGTTTGGGAGGACCTTGACCACTTGGGGATGAGGCAGCCAGTTGAAGCTAAACAGTCATCGCCTTGGAGGGACAGTCTGCTAAAACAACTTAAGGCTGATATTCGTCAGGCGCAGGCCGAAAACAGAGCCTATGTGCCTCGCCTATCACGAGGGAATGTTCAAAGAAAACACCCCCAAGGTGACGGGTCGTATGAGCCTCTTCAGGCTGGCGGTAAAAGAAAAGCTGCAACGCAAAAAGTACCTAGAAAAAAGCCCGGTGCGTGTCTGCAACTGTGGGACGTGCCCAATTCAACTTAATTGCTTTCCATTCTAGGCGAAAGGGGGATGTTATTACAAGCCCTTCTGGCAAACCTGAACCAGAGGGATAACGATATTTTGGATCACAGCGCCTGATATCGAAGATACATGTCCTCCTTTGTCAGTTGAAAATTCCTTGGCCCAGCTTTCGGCGGTCCATTGAGCTTCTCTTTGTATGCGTCCAAGACGTCGTACTGGTAGCGAGCGAGGAAAAAGGCAAAGATTATGTTCATCTCGAGCTTCGCAAACTGAAAAGCATAATAAATGTAGATGTCAATTCAGAATGACGAGGCTTGATAGAGGTGGCAGCAGTAATGGGGAAGGGGTTGTACAACTACGTACCCTCATACCGCGACAAAGGTGCTTTCCAGACCCCCATCCAAGGTAGGTGTGCGGCCCGCTAGCCTTATCTTCAGCACGATTTGGAAGGAAACGGCTTGGATCCATCATGACCGTTGACGTGAAGAAGAACTAGTAAGAGACCGGTCAAAGTTAACCCCGATATGAGAATGTCAAAGGGAAGCGAAAGTGCGGCACCCACGACAATAGCTTCATTGGGAATGACTTCATCCCCGACCTCAATGTCTCCGGGGCTGATGTTCTTCCTGAGCATCGGGTTTTGGAAATGGAGTCGAAGAGTCTCCTTCACGCAATGGTCAAGGACCGGCAGTTCGGACTCCCAGGCTTCCAGTGGTACAGAGCAGAGCTGTTGTAGGAGTGGCGCATCGAGATCGTCCGTGTATTTGGCGCCGAGCTGAGTGATCTCCGCCCGAGCTTTGGCCATCCATTCGGGATTTGTACCTAACTGGCACAATGTCCCTGAATCGATTTTTTCTCTTTGGTTAATCAAGTGATGCGGATAGACATGAGAGGTCTCTCGTACAGGATGCATTGACTCCAGTATTGATCACACCCGCATAGAGATTTTTGCATATGAATTTGGTGATCGCCACAGCGGTGTCCCCTTGCTCCATCAAGAACTAAGAGTAAAAAAAAATTGAGTTAGCTCCCTGACCACTTTGCGCGTAGAATGTAAGGTGCATTTACCTGAAGCGGATCTGTTTCCTTTCGTCCCGTCTTCTTCCTGTCTGCGACGATTCCATCGATTATTTGGTAGAACTTAACTCCGGCGATAAACCTTCGAATTCTAGCGAGCAAGGGAAGTCGAGGGAAGAGCATGGCGCAAGTAGTATTACTGGCGTCGAACGCTTCCACGAGATCCAGGGCTTTTGCTCGGAGCACAGGGTCGTCGGCAATCTCGCGACACCCAACTATACTCACTGTGAGATCTACGTCCAACCATAGATGCGCATTAGTAGCGGTGAAGGATAATAGTAGTTATGTGGATGTACACATACGGAAGACGACCTCGTGAATAAAATGGAAAGGGTTCATCACCCCCAATGTTCCAAGCTGGTCGAAGCGTGTGTTGACATCAGACATCAAGTTTTCTAGGGCTGAAGTAACGGGCCTGAAGTCAGCCTTGTGAAATACCCCTGATAAATACCTGAGGCGTCGCACCTTTCCCAAGCCACTCCTTGGTCATCAAGATCCCAACTAAACAGGTACAGAAGAATCAACCTGATACTCCTTAGCAAAAAGAATGCATCGCGCACATCTGCGGTTGTACTCCTCTGTCTCCCGATCCTGTTCTGCTTGAGTCCTGCTGTCATTCGGATCGAACATGACATCGTATCCCTCTGTAAGCCCCAAGCGAGGGTGACTGAAGAATGCCTCCCGACCCTGCGCGCTGCTAAGGCCAATGGCCCTGTAGTGAGCGAGGTTGAACGAAAAGTTCCCAGTGCGTGAGCTCGCAATTCCGCGTTGAAATAGTCTCCATGGTGCTGTCAAAGCTTCGATGGGTCCAAGCTGCGGGTCCCAGGGAAAGCCATGTCAGGAAAATCTCTATCTCTGATTGATGATCGACCTACAAGCGGGAGCCCTGTCAATCTCGGAGGGGATTTGGCTAGGAAGGGGAGGTGTTGAATTGAAACGTAGAAAGTGATGGCACTGATCAGAAAGAGCGTCAAAACTAAGACAGCGACGTTCTGGGGTGCCGGGAAGCAGAACCGGTCCATGTCGTCGATGTCGAAGTGGATAGATATCTCAATGTGGACGGGGACTTCTGCTTCTCCGTTGATGCGCCACGTGCCACCACCCTGACGGTTGAATTCTAAATTAAGAGTGATGACATCACATTGACCTGGAAGGGTTTATCTGGCTGTGAGGGGCAATGATAATCAATAGCGCTCAGTGCGCAGAGCAATGATTGAAAAAGGTTACAACATGAAAAACGGGGTTAATAACATGCGAGAATACAGATGCACCGCCTCAAGAACAGGATGGGGTTGGACGTGGCTGCCCCCAAAACAGCCTCCCAAAATGCGACTTCAGAACGTCCACATCGTGAGATGGAATAGCTTGGTAGATGCTAGGACCTCCAATTCGGTGTGGGCATACCATGGGGCACGTGATCGAAACTATCACAACACGCTGTCCCTCCTTCTAAGTCTATCTGCGCGGTTCGGTGTCTCAAACCAGTCCTGTCGTAGTCGGCTTTTAGTCGCGGCCGTCGTACACGAGATACCGAACAGAACGGACATCGAAATCGGCAGGATGAGGGGTGCTACAGCTGCGATTTGTACTCCCAGATCCTCAGCACACCATACGGCACTAAGGACGCCTGAATAGAGAGTTAGGATGGAACATATGTAAGAGGAGTTTACGTACCGAACGCTAAGAGGAGGGTTGCCAATCCGATGGAGAAGAATGGGTAAGATAGCATAATTAACGTGCAGTATACGTGGAAGCGGTTGGAATATAGCACCTGTAAACGAACCTCAGTAAGCGCACGTTATATGAGTTCTTAATGGCTATTATTACGTACTTGCTCTGACCAGTAAGGCCGAGCTTTACTGGCTACGAGTGCACAAGTAGCGGTAACGATAATGCCCCCAATCAACATCGCGAATGAACCGAGTATGCATATATACGGGCCACGTAGCGTGTAGTTTATGATGGATGGTTCAGGCGGAGACGTGGTGATGAAGACAGCTGCGGTAGCTAGCAGCAAGCTCCCCTCGATGGGGGTCAGCGAGACAAATCTCTCGAAAGCAGAGAATTGGCTTACCACCACGACCATATTGTTCAGTCGGTCACACGTTTGACGGATCCCGTCCACCCACACGCTTTCATCGCCTTCCTCCTCGAGCCGTATGTTCGCCCAAAGCGGATCCAAGCCAGCATGCCCATGCGAAGTTATACATAAGAGATTGAAGATAGCTCGTCGTAACTTGCCGAAAGGTTCGGATTCAAGGGGAGCCCGCCAGTGTTCCGGGGGTGGATGCCTTTTTAATAGATCTTCCTGTTTTTGGATCATCGTTTTGGGCTCGCACTGGGAGGACTCCTTCGTTTGAGCACTCGTCTGAATCCGGCCACCTTTTGGAAGCTCTAGGTCGGAGGTCATTGACGTCATTTGTGCTCGGTGAGAAGAAGAGGTTGTATTAGGAAGTGCTCCAGGCAGTTGCAGCTGTGATGGAGGGTGCTATAGGAGGACGAGGAGAATTCTCTGGGGTGTCTGGTGAAGATTCGAAGTATTGAGCCTAGTCCTTTAATGGGACCTGGGGGATGCGGTGAGGAATAAGGCAACTATGATAAAAATATTTGAGGAATCTGTTGGAGTTTGAAGAGAGGGAGAGCCTTCAGCTACGCTTATAAACCTGCTAGAACTGGAGGCTTAAACGATGTGGCAATCTTTTGGCCTGGCCCTGGCTCCCGTACCGCGTGTGCCGAATCTTTTGTTAAAAAAAAAATTAGTGTTAGTGCTAGCGGCGATGTGTTTTCAGAGCCTGCCACGACCGTGCGGTGAGGCTCGAGGCACCAAGCTGAATTCTTATGACCGGAAGATACCCATCCATACCAGCCACCTCAGTCCTTTGTCCTCTCATCTTCTGCAATCAGGCCCACAGCTCCAAACACCTGAGTCATCACACTTTCTCGTCTGTATTTACGCCAGGGCACACCCTAAATACCCTCGGTAATACCTCCATTAACTTGAGCCCAGAGCAACTCTCAATACCTCTGGTGTACGGTAGGGAGGGGGATAATTCAGTCTTCCCCTTTTGGGGGTTGTCATCAAGCTTCAGAAACCCAGGAGGCGCACCCTGAAGATGGTTGCTTGCTCATTGAGTACCCTACGAGGGAACTTAGCTCTCGAGGCACTCTAAAAGGCCTCTGCCTCGACTAAGCCCCAATCTTGAAGACCCCGTTTTGCCTCGTTCTGAGCAACGCCTCTCTTCATTACAATCACAAAAACAAAATTCGCCGTATCCACTCTGTCTCTCTCAGTGCAAGCAAGCGGTGAATGAAAAGATAATTTAGCTCTAAGAGGTTAGAGCACTCTAGGATCATGTACGTTCAACAGCCTTCCTCAGACCATACTATCCTCAAGAGATAGCTTCAGCCTGCAAATGGCCCTTTGGCTTGGCTACATCTTGCAATATGCCGTACAGGCCTATTCCCGTTTGTCACATACAACATAACTACTTCAATATCGTCATTGCATACCTCCAATAAAGAATGAAGGAGTGTTCTCAGTGATCAGAGCATACAGAGTGGACGGCATGGAAGCAAATCCCCAACGCCTTACTAGCTACGGGAGCGTTAGCTATCGTCACGCGCCAAATTTAGCTATCGCCGCAAAATGTCCGTTTTTAGAAAGTTAGCCCCACGAAGCATTTTCCTTCTCGAATAGAATGCAAATACCGGCTGTAACCGATATCTTGACACGCTGGCGTCTCGATATCTTGGCGTGGATGAAGCTACCAACCTCGATACCTTTTGGATGGATGATGGCGGGTAGGATGCAGCAGGTATAATTTGGGAACAGAATGACACAGAGAGGGCGGAACAGGCCTCCGAACAGGCTTTTGTATCGAGTTGAGTTTGTTACGTATTTATTTGAACTTTCGTCTTCAATATTAGCAGACCTGACCATTACCACCAGTTTGCGGCAGGGCTTCAATCACCGAACCATTACACAAGCCCCCACTCAAACGCGAACGAGAACCGAAAACAATGTTATCGATCCCCTCTGCTGTATCCCGCACGAGCCCACTCCTTTAACTTCCGGTGATTCGGACACGACAGTCCCTCAACTCAACTCGCCAAATCCGCACCTCTAATAAGAAGACCATGAGGGCGTCCGCCAAACCCCAGGGCTAATGGGCCACTGTTACCAAAGCGCAAGGTTGGGCGGCCTCGCAACGCGGACAATGAGAGTGGGGCGTAGAAATCACGTTCAGAGCTGGACCGTCGTTCGTGAGCTATTTATCAATATTTGAATGTGATTCTAATGTTTACTATTTATAGGGGACCGTGTTCAGTCAACCGGGCTCTGGTGGCGTGCTTTCAGTCGTCGACACCACACAACCCGAATTGGCGATCCCCGACCATCAATATGGAGCACCCCTACTGCCAGATCCTGGATTCTCAGATCACCTCCACCTCTCTACCTCATACCAACGTGACACTACCTCCCTCCTCCAATAGCCACATGGCGCATCATTCAAGAGGAGAATCCAAGCCGGGTAACGGACCTAGACTCCGATTATGAAATGGATGCTGAGGGATCTGGAATGACTGGCGAGGGGTTAGGCGATGCAGAGGATGCAGGAAATGAGGCGAAGAATGAGGGAGCTGCTATTGGATGCCGGGAGGTCATGAAGGAGAAAGGTGTCGAGTGATGAAGCAAACACCGGAGTGGGGACAGGATGGGATGAAGAACGTCGTAGAAACCTACATGAACAAGAAAACTCCTGATGGGAAGTGTGTTCTATACAGCCAGCTCCGCATCCTGAGTGCCGCAAGAGCCCCCGTCCATGCGCCTCCGAGCGTCCGCCAAACCATCCCCAAGATTGACATATAATGACGGCTATTTCTACTGGGACCCGGAGGCACTTGTACTCGGTGGCATCTACTGTCCAAAGTGCCACTCCCGCCTCATACACCATGGTACCCCGTACTGTATCCCCGGAGGGTCGCTGATGTTGAAAGCTCATTCTGGCTCATTGGTACACAATACAAGTATCCAGCATGTGCAAGGAACAAGAATAAGAACACTGCAGGAACCTTTTGTAGCTGGAATGATGTCATCCTTTCTGTCCTTCCTCTTGAACTGCTAGCCGAGTTTCCAGCACGCCTCAAGCTATTGCTCTGGTTTCCCACCCAGGTTCTTGCTCTACTCCGGGGAGCCATGTCTAGTGGCCTAGGTGTAAGGAGCTTCGCTAACCTCCCTTCATCCATTCATCTTGAGCGCTTTGACACACTTCACATCCAACACCTCCAATTTCTTTGACACACTTCACATCTAACACCTCCAATTTCTTTGAACAAGAAAGCAGTTCAACAAGTGGATGAGCCAGACCTTGCACCATTTGGTCTCTTTGAGGAGTACAGGGTTTGTTCCTGGAATCTTGTCTTCACCTACGACGATTTTATGGAAGAGCACATGGGACACATCAACCAGTACATGGCTGTGTTTTCCGCAGAGATTTCAGCTATTGAGCACTCGCATATAGTCTGCAATATTCATATCTTGTTGTTCCACGGCTTGATCTGAATCATCCCTCCCTTATAGATCACAAAGCAAGTGACCCGCATTGGCGGGGTTCCTGCTTTCAACGGCTTACCCACTGTTACCACTGAGTATGGTGAGATTAGGGTGTTATGGTCTCAACAAAGGCGCATGCCCAATTTGCGCTCGCTCTTGACAATATGGGGGTCTCCCTGAGTGTTGACAGCCGTCGACCTTTACACATTTTCCATACCGATAACATGGCAGACAAAGCTTTCCTCGAAACAGCTTTCCTATCACTCAAACTCAGTGTCACTCCAGTGCATTAGGATGTGCAAGTAGCGGGTCCAAGTATTATGAGTGGGGCAATCACAATAGACAGGCAGCCAGCAGGCTGACAAACGGAAACGACGGATAGATGTTGGCTTCATGACCGCTTGTGCAGGAACAATCGTCCAGCCCTGACCGGATGTCCGATCTTGCTCCAATTGCCTCCTTGAATGTCTTATAATTCTCCTACTTAACTTAAAGGTGCCTCTTCCCTATTTATTTCGAATTATCCCTAAACACCATAACCCAGCCACTCAACCTGCACCGACAGTTTATAACCAGAAGCACGTGCTAGGCGAAGAAAGAGTGCAGCGGATGGACGCGGAATGCTACATAGGCATCCAAGTTTGGGGAATGCACAAGTTTGAAGATGGGTAGCTAATACACAAAAAGAGAGCTCAGAGAATCAAAGTGTACAGCCAAAATGGCGGGGTTGGGCGTTTCCTGAGCTACCTCCTGGTCGCTTTTCTTTCTCTTCTTACCCTGCACCACCCCATAACACCGTCTCTCTTTGGATATGAATCCTAACCGAGCCAGGGCTCAAAACTCTTGTGCAAAGCTTCAGTCAGCTTTAGTGTGTAATTCCGCCCAGCCTCGGAGCATGGATAGGAACAATCCCCCTTTTTTGTCTTATTCTTGAACATAATACTGACAACGTAACAAGCCGCGCATTCAATGCAGCCATTCGAGCACGTGACGGTTGAAGGTGGTGGTTTATAAATAAGTTATTTGAGAGACTATTATTATGGAATAAATGGAGGATGTGAAACAGAGAACGAGTTGGGTGGCTGGGCGGGGGAAAGGAGAAAAGAAAGGCGGTGTGGGAGAAGCAAGACATAAAGGGCTGTGTAACACATATACATAGGCTGAAAGACGGTGGAAGATTAGGAGGGCAGGGGTACTTCGTGAGGGAGTTGTATATCGTCAGGAAAACATGTGGCGTGATGAGAAAAAAGGAGGTGGTCTGAAGACCATCGTGCCTATGAGCGTGGTATCAAGACCACGAGTCTTCAAGCATATTCATGAACGGGGGATTACTCTTCGGGATAGAGTGGGCGTGTGTCGAAGCAGCGACGGCCGAGGTGAAGGCGGCTTTCGCCGGTCGGCCAAAGTACCGCACTTGGAGCCTATATCGGTCGTTCTTCCGCAGTCGTGTCACCGCCCATCTAACGAAGATACAAGGTTACAGTTAGTCTAGCCCTGGGGTCCTTAGCTGATGTTCACAGCCGAGAGAAACTACACGCACCCTTCGAAAAACAGAACGTTCCCACCCGCAAGCTTCATTTCTGCACTTTTCAAGAGCTGATCCCTCGCGAAGATCAGAGCATCCCGCATGCAGATGGGATGCTCAAGCTTCCGGAAGCCGTGAACCGAGTCAGTGGATGAGGCAAAGGTTAACCCAGAACCTGTAGACTCGTCGGATGATGAATCGCTAGCGCTAGAGTTGGTGGAGATGGAAGAAGAGGACCGGGTGAGGGTAAACCGTCTTCTAGGGGCTTGCGGTGATGTCGCAGTTGCTGATGATAGTCTGCGCTGCAACTTTGCTGTTATGCTCATGCTTGGCGGGTTTGGCGGCGGTGGTGGTGCGGGCGAGACAGGTGCATCGAAAGTGTAGATCTGGGATATGTCACGTTGGGCAATTGAGATGACCGAGACATCTATTTCGTAGAGCGGGAGAAACGATTTAGGTCAGGAGGACGGACTCCACATCCGTGTGAAGGGACTTGACAGGAATAACCAAGCGACCGTACCTGAGTTTTCAAAGTATGCTGGTACAGGTGCTATTTCTTTGTAGTCGACCACCTCCCATGGTGGTTCTGCAGCTTTCCTTGACAAGAGCGACATTAGCTACAAAAAGATGTCGGGTTCTTCGAGAGGGTGCTGAGTGAATAATGCGAAACTGCGAGATGAAAGAGGAGTCAAGTTGGATGTGTGTGTGTGTGTGTACCAGGTGTGCCGGTCGAGGTGGTTTGAGATTTCGGAAGTAATGGCACGCGCATTATATATGATACACAGGTGTGCTGCCCAGTCAAGCCCATGACTGACTTGCATACAGTCCATGCGCCTCCTTACACGCGCGTTGATAGAGTCAAGAACACTTTGTGAGGATGGCGGGGTACTTCGTGAGCCGAGACGGGAAGGGAGGTCGCAAATCCATCGGAGACATGGCGCTAGCCGATGTGTATCAATCAAGATGATCATAATCAGGTATATAAGCAAGGATGCGAATAGACGGCCACCACATCTTTTCCATCATGATGGTTCGGAGTTCAGCCCCTGTCAGGTATGTTGGTCGTTGGTGGTGGCTTGGGAAATTGAATGTCAGGGTTTGCCAAGGTCGACGCTCGAAAATGAGCTGTGGGAGAGAAGACGACTTGCCGCAGTGAGGCAAATAATTGGCCCTTTCCATGCCGAACAGGCAGATTACGCAGGCGGTGCTCCGGAAGGCTGCGATCACAGCATGCACGGTTGTTCCCCGCAGGCATGTGCTTGCCACCATATAATAACGCATCTGCGTTTGCCAAGAGTCAACAAGACTCTCAACGAACTCCCTCCTTCCCTTCCCCAAGCACCACACTCGCAGCCAAATAAGCTTGTAATATGCCTATCTTATCCAGAGGTCCTCCCGAACCTTCCTGGGAGGTTGTCGATTATCAAGAAATCTCCGCAGTTCCCACATACTATGGCGAAGGTTTGCTTATTCATCGCTGCATACCCTATTTATCGCACGATATATTGACCTCATCCGCCCGTAATACAGACGTTGAGATCACCGCTGTATCAGTGCACTCTGTCTCACGAACTTACACGTTCGACGCTCCGTCTTCATCATCCTCCCCGCCTCCTTCAGCATCATCCTCGCCACGAGGTAGCTTCCTAAAAGCTTTGAGACGAAGATCATGCGATAAGAGTCCCTCATTCCATCGACTCAATCTTCGATCCACTTCACAGAACGCGGACGATTCCGACTCCCGCTCGAACCATTCATCTTCTGGGGCGTCGTATCACAGCAGGAAATCGTCTGAGCACGAATTCGAGGGCACACATGAGAAGCACATCAGTATGAGAGAAGCTGTAGTTATGGCACGTGATCAATTGTTGAAATCGGAGGTGATGAAGCAAGCTGGCGGGGATTGTTTGTTGACCGAAGGGTGCGCATCTGACACCACACTTCGAACCTTCTGGATCTAACATTGCACGGATGCCACAGATGGTCCATAACCCGCCTGCGAAAAGGCGGCTGCTACCGCTTGAAAATACGTTACTTTGGGCGACCGGGGCGAGCTGTTTTCCAATCACCTTCAGCTTCTCTACCGCCAAAGGATCCACCGTTTATGGATATGCTTCAGAGTCCGTGGTATTAGATTTCTTCCACTTCCGGTTTCTTTTTTTCGTTCCGCACTGTTCCATTTCATCGAGTCCAACTGGAACCTGGTAGTTTCTAAAGCCAGTGCCCTCTTTGGGAAGGTTATATTAGAAGAATGACTGCATACAATAGTATATTAACGTCCTGGTGCGTTAAGTCAGGCCTTGAATACCAACGAACTTGGCGTGTCCGATGATTCTCCCAAAACTATCTAGACTAATCGGTCGTGCAATATGAAACCTTCGTACCCGTAACCTGTGGGACCTTATCACCTGCCCCTTGAGAACATCGGCGACGTCGGCAGCCTTCAAACCGTCGGAGCCGATCTACGTTTCAATCCCGACCGATTCTCACACATATCCTTTCATCACTCTCGCCTTTCTACACCAATGCCTGGTCTTCCACCCGCCATAAGGCGGCAAGCGCTATCAGCACGCTCAACCAAGGCCCTTACTAGACCCATATCCACTACCATTGGACGGAGGGCAGCCGACCATGGACACGGAGCACACGCAGAGGCGGCGCATCACCATGAAGAGTTCAACCAGCCTTCGGGACATCTATTCGGCGAGAAGGTCAGCACACGCTCAAATTCTTCTGCTTTGTGTCTTGAGGGGGAAATGCTCATCGTCATCTCTTCACGTGACACTTTACCTCGTGTATTCTTCTTCTTCGGTTGTCGGACTTGGACCATCTCCACGCCGCTGGATCGGATACATCTACTCCAACGAATTTTTGGTGATCACGCTTAGCCACTTGGGCCCGGAGAGAAGAGAAAGCGGGAAGATTGGGAGATGATTTGGTATATTGGGATGTTCGGGAGTATGGCAGTGGCAGCAGTGGGACTATACTACAAGCCTGATACAAGGTGCGTTTGACCCACCACAATCCCTATCCCACAGTCCGAAACGAAACTGACCGGACGTCATTATATTGCGACTCGAACCTTTTAGCATACAGACTTGGGCCTTGAAAGAAGCACGGCAAAGGTTAGAAGCCAGGGGCGACGACTTCGAGTACAAGCCTTCGACATCCTCAAGTCAGACGGCTCCACAGACGACGCATCCGCATTAGAAGAGGACCACCCTTATTGTACTGCTTTGCTCGACTGGTTTCTCATAATGCTATCGTCACAAGAAACTTTTTAACCTGTTTGAGCGACCACGAAACCTTTGCAAGCTTCACGCCATCTTTCCAGCTGAGAGCTACCTGATCAACCATATTGTCTGATTACCACTTTTTCCTTGCGATGGAATCTTTCGACTCAACACTTGCCCGCCACGTTAGTGGCGGGGGCTCTCCTTCCATCCTCATAGTATGTGCATCGAGAGGTTAGCACGCGACGTTGAGGTAAAGTTCCGTATCGGCAGTGCACCCCCATTCTCGCGATGCAATCGATCCGCTCATCCAATACGAGAGCGTTATGTTGATCGAGTGGCTAGGTTTTCAGTTACCTGTTGAACACTTCACTGGCTAGATGGTGAGTTAAGCCTGAGACCGTCAGACATGGCGAAGGCCATAACCAGCTTCATCCTACCCAGTGCTATCGCGAGCACGAGATCGGATTCAAGTACTTTTTATATTAAAGTTTTGCCATCGTTCACCTTGTGTATCAGTATCATTCCCCGCCTATTCGCCATGTCGCGTTGATATATTAGACAAGAGTCCTCTACCATTCTGGGCTGTTGTTGAAAAGACGTAGGGAAATGACATGATACAAGAGAGCAGTCCTAAGCAGGAGAGGGAGGGTTAAGATTCCAGGTCTCCGTCTTCGGCATTACCAGTTTGGGGACCATAACACCACCTGTCGCCTCATCGTCGGATCCCGCGCCACTGTCACCGTGCCTGCGCACAACAATGTGTTCGTAAAGCTTGTCCTGTAGCGCTTTGAGCACTGCCTCTTTGGCTGGCCGAGGGGCGTTCGCAGGAGGGGCCCATGGATACACCCTGTCGTCGGACCGGGTATATTTGACATTAGGTTCGAGGGCTTTGAGAAAACCCGCACAACAATAACAGCATCGCTTCGAGACGCCGATTTCCTTGATCGATATCTGTCGAGAGAGGTGGATCAGTTCCGGAAAAGCCCAAAAAGTAAAAAAGCATCAAGCGACATCACTTGAGTCTCGACGTCGCATGCAAGGTACGCTTCACAATGAGCACGCCCTTTAAATAACTGGGACCATTCCTTATCGCAGCTACCATCACCCGCCAGTACCATACCCATACCTCCACCCCCTTTTGCATACTGCATTTGATATCGTAACGAATCCCGAGCTGCTTTCTCGAACTCTTGGTTCAGTGGTCGTAGTGCCATCAATGTCTGGGAAAGGGGTGCTTGCTTGGTCGGCTCTGCTATCGGCATCGCTTCAACGACTTTGATCTGCAGCTTTCGTGGAGCGAGGAGTTTTACGATGGCTCCTTTGTTACCCAAGTCTACAAAGGCCCGGTGCCAATGACAAAGGCCCTTTAGCCACTTTTGAACCTTGCCTGTATGGCTGTCTCGTGCAAAGATTCCAGAGTCTTCGATGATATCGTCAACCTCCTCGGCTTCGGACGCCAGCGGGTGCGTATCACGCTGATAAAATGGTGTTCTCACTTAGTTTTTCGGGTGGTTAATGATAAAATATAATGAATACGCACCGTTCCAGATTGTAAAGCAAACACATTTTTAACGACCGAGCTATCCATCACATACCACATGAGCCGGCTATGATGCGTCAGCATGTACAGCATTTCCATGCACCCAGAGAGCTGATCGAGATGTTCGTTCGCTTGTGGGACCAGCTCCTTCACCTCCTCCAGCGTTTTCCTTGATTTCTTGAACTCTTCTTAGGCCTGGACGGAAGTGCGGATACCTTACAGAGTTACCTGAAAAATGAAGAAGATGGATCTGGCTGACCAAGCCGAAGTGTCGAGCTGATCGGCTCCATTGGTACGGTCTTGGGGGATCTGCTTTTCAGTTGTGCTTAGTCCCCGGCGATGGTTCTCCTCTAGGATTGCGTCAATCAGCCATTTCTCGTCGCGTTTTTCCAGGCGCTCTGAGGGAAGTCTCGATGTCGGTCGCACCCAATTCTGTTCGACGGCCGAGGGTGAGAGCTCATCAAAGACGCTTTCAAATGTCCACCCCGGAAGTCCAGGAACAGTTTTGGAAACCCGCTCCTCGAGCTCAGGAAGGCATCGAAAGTAGATATAGCGCCTCAGATTTTTCATTGCTTGAGCTTCTTCCAGTTCGAGAGGCTGCAACTTCTGGATAAGGTGTTCCAGTTGTGCAACGTGATTGCGAAAGGGGACTACAGCTGGGCCACTGTGAATGAAGCAACTTAGTCTGAAGTATTGACTGGAGTAAAAGTTACTGACAACTGAAGATATTCTGATAGCCAATGTGGGCCTGGAATTCTGACATCTTGCTCGAGCGCTTCAAGTTTGTCTCCTGGAATGGAGAGGTTCGGGGCGACAATCAGCTTCTCGCTTTGATTTTGGGTCGACACGGCGTCGTCTGCGGCAACGCGTACGGTAACATTCCCTCCCCTTAGATCGATTGTGACTGCGACAACGTCAGCCTCCTTCTTTGTGACGAATAGTAGGGCAATTCGGTCGAGCTGGCTCACGGTCGGCGAAGACGCCGAGCGAGGAGCGAAAACGGATAGAAATGTGACTTGGGGTTTTACAATAGAAAGAATCGAGGAGGTAGAGCGTATCAACATATCAAGCTGGACATCTGTCGGTGGGGTCGTCATGGTTCGCGTGATGAGTATGGAAGTGAGCGCGGTCCCAACCGGAAGGTCTGCCCGCGGTCCGGTCGCCCGGAATGGGTTCACTTTCCGACCGCAACTTTCAACTGATTGGCAAAAAATTACTTCATATCTATATCTGCTGTGGTTCAAGTGCTCACATCTCTTGTGATCTTGGCTTTTCTCGCTCGCACATGCATTGCACACTTTGAAGAACGAGGTCGCCGCAGTGGAGATCATTTGCCAAGGGGACCAATGTCATGTGACACAGGATCTCGTTGGGGTAAAAAGCCTTCCACCCCCATCAAAGTCGCCCGCTTCTTCCACCTCCTCTCCATCCACCGGCTTAAAGCGAAAAGTATATAAAACATCAGCGCTTTCTTCCGTATCGAAATCTTGAAACTCGCTGCACCCGCTTAAACCCATGCCTCTCCAAAATAGTCACCGGTCTCACTCAGCGCCTCATCATCTCACCTCCTGGGCATCCTCCACACCTCCTGGTGTAGTCATCATCCCGGAAGAGCCCTCTATTACACAATCTGCCTCCTTGATATCTCAACAGACGACCGACTTCGAAGCTCAGGATGCTTTTCATGCGGAAGGTTTCTTCCCTCGGTCGGAGAGCTATTACTCCCTGAGCTCGATGAACGCCAAACGAGAGCAGCAGAGGCTCCACTGGGCTCACGGAAGGCATAACGATGAATCCATATATACCAATGAAGCAGAGGGAGAAGAATCACGTATATCCAGCACGAGGACGTCTTCTCCTTTGACGTCCTCTTCCCAACTCATCACGCCCGAAGTTCCAGGAATGACGGGTGACTTTGATCCTCACACCCATCTCATCTTATCACCAACAACCGAGCAACAGGACCCTGATGCGATCTTATCGTCTCAAATCACGAAAGAAGATCATATGGGAGGTCTGGTCACCTCGGCAGCTAAGGTCGTCACTTTCCCTGTCGCGTCACCTTCTTACAACCATGAGCACCTGATCCACTCGTACGATCGCTTGCATAACACACTCTCCGAACGCAGAAGGTCGGCTACCGCACCTGATCTCGTGGCACTTCGGAATCCGGCACTTCGGAAAACCAATATGTACGACGATGGGGTCGAGAGGAGGGGAGAGATGCTGGGAAAGAAGGGGAGTGGTCCAGACTTGGTGACGACGGCGTTGTTTTCGCCTACGGAGGAGAAGGTGGATTATTGGGGTGAAGAGCCTGGGGAGGAAGAGCAAGATGGATCTTGGTCCGCGTATCTTTATGAGAGTGCTAGGAAGCTTTTGGTGCACGATGCGAAGCGATGATGTGATGCAAACGGAAGGCAGGCTTGGGAGGGCGATTGGAGCTTGATCCTGCACTTCGGGGGGCGCATCTATCGTATTTGAGTGGCATGTCCGTTGGCTAAATAACCTCCACATACTTTTGTTTCATTCTGTATTAATTATGATGTACTTGTATCTCGGGCAAATAGTCTCTGGACTGTCCTACTGTAGAGCTCTGGACGCAACTCCACCAACCAACCAACACCGACGTTCAATGTAACACCGACGCCCCTCAACCATATGCACCAATTCTGTTTGCATTCCTCCGTCTCCTCAAATAACAATTCGATGCATATGTACAGTTATCACATGCCGCAAAACAGCGCGTCTCGGACACGAAACAACACTGGAGAAATATCGCATTCTTCTACCACGCAGTAGTTGGTGCCAAGAGAAGAGATGGATCGAATTATTCACAATATCATCCCCCCTTTACTCGCGATATCAAAATCAACACTAAAATAACCACCATCTCGTCCGCTTTTGCCGCCATACTGCTGACGTCGTCCCACGTCCATCTCCTAGGATACAATATGCAGGTCATTGGCACCGCTTTCAACTATTTCCAGTACTCAACACTATCGCTGTCGAGATGGCCCTGGGTGATCCTTCTCAATGAGTTGTATGAGTCTCTCAGACTCCTCACTTGACAAAGGATACTCAGTCATTCGACTTATCGACCTCTGCGCATTACAAGCTGTTCCAGAAAGAGGCTCTACTTCGTCCAGTGTGCGTATTAGCTTGGGGCGCAACCCCGACAGGTCCCACTCATTGTTGGCCAATCGTTCCACTGTGTGTCTATATCAACACCATTACGAAGGTTACGCGAACTCATGCTGGGGATATAACTCGACCATATCTAGGTTCATTCAGGAGGGATCGGACAGACGTTGACGTGCACTTAAAAGCAGCTCTAATAGGACAGCGTGTGCTAGTAGAGTTCCAAACGCAAACACAAACACAAACACAAAACGCTCCCAGCAAAGACCACGGCGTCTATAGCAATTTCTCCCACATCCCACCTCAACTCTAGACCGGTTTTATCTTCTGTAATCCCACGTGGTATGCAACAAGACCCGAATTGAATGTTTCAGACGGACAGTTGCGGAGAATCTCCGCTGAACCATCATTCAACCATCGTCCGTCTCCACATCAGCCCAACAATCCCCTTCGGCTGTGTTTTTATCCAAATCCTTTGGTATTACGGCCATTTTTGGACCGACTTTTGCTCCTGGCAATGGTCCCGTGGGCGTGTGTGAAAACCTCGGCTCACAATGCTCTTGGAAGATCGCCATGGGCCTACTATAGTTTCGATGGCACGTATGGCTTTTCTCCGATTATGTTGTACCAATCCAGAGACTATGTCTCGGCGCTTGATGGAGCCCGGCATACAGTCTCCCCTATCCTCTCACGGAGTAGCACTTGTTTCACGCGGCTCGCGCTTGCGCTCTCACCGCACAATGAAACCACTCACGACAGAGCCATGGCGCCTATTCGGTCTTGATCATGTCCTGAACTCATCTCATTGTCTCACGGCGACATGTCTTCCCAACGGCCAGTTCCAGGCTGCTCCGGGTTAGCCTGTGCTCGCTGATATAGCCGGAAGTCTATCTCCGTGGAGTTACTTGCCCATATACAAGAACTCTAGAGTTTTCTCGTGCTAGATGGCCCTCACCTGTTACCCGCTCTGTAATTCAACTATTCTCACACCGCCTGCGCCGCGTTCTTTCCTTTCCTTTTCGCTCGTCTCTTCACTAGTCTCATATTAATACTCAAGTCCCTAATAGAGTCCCCCGTCACTGAATTTCCCACACCACACCCAATCCCATCATGCCTACTGACATGACGGACGAGCTCACCCCTTACGCCAGGGGTGAGCTCTTCAAACCTGACGAGAAGCAGTCTCGTGGACTGGGATACGTCAAACGTTTATTGGCGCCCCCGTCTCACGTCGAGCTCACATACAATAGTCGCTCTGCCAAGGTCTTCTCGCCTACAACTGGCGAGAATCCGACCATTATCCAACTACTGGAGGATCACGTCCCATCTCTGTTTGGCCCAAAAGCCGTCTATACCCCTGCCTGGGCACTGCCAACGTAAATACACTCCAGTTTATGTTCTCGCATGATTGGCCCTGATACATATTACTTCACTTTAGTGGTGATATCCAGACCATATACCAGTCATACGGACCGCACACCGTGAAGCAGGATGCGTATAGATTCGATCGAAGATATCTTCTACTCCCTGATGGAGGTGTGTCACACGAGTCTTCGGGTTATCATCGTACACTAATATGTTATTCTCTAATTAGGGAACCTGGCTCTGGACTTCACGCCCGCTCAGGGATTTGTTAGCGGTACAAGAGCGAAGGCGCCAATAGTAATCATGATTTCTGGCTTTCTTGGTGAGCTGCTCCATGACAGTGCACACTTATATCGAGACTGAAATGAATGGTTTCTTTAATGCAGGCGGAACACATGATGGGCACATCCGAGAGACCGTGATGGAACTGGCGAAAGCGACGTATCTCGGCGGGCCTGGCTATAGAGTTGTTGTCATGAATATGCGAGGTATTATCAGCTCTCTTTGTTCGGTGTTAGCGGCAGTTCCTAAACACAGCCTCATGAATAGGATGCAATACCAGACTAACGTCGCCTGGAATCGAGCATGCAGCCAGAACGGATGATATCCGTAGTGCTGTCCTCTATCTCACATCCAAGTATCCGGGCTCGCAGCTTTTCGCGCTGGGTGGATGTCCATACCAATTTCTGACGTCGACAGTTACTAACGTCAATACTAGGTTTTGAACTGGGTGCCGGATATGTTACGAACTACCTCGGAGAGACTGGAGTCTCAAGCTCGATCTCTGCTGGATTCGTCGTCTCAAATATGTGGGACAATCGGTAAGCTCCGCCATTCAACTGCGTGACATGGATGCCGCTAACCGCCTCTACGCTTGTCGTGTTTATTACAGATCGTGCCATCAAGAACTTGGATCAGCTCCACTCGAGTCACTCTCTAGGGTCATTCACAATCATGGTCTGGGACAGAAGCACCGCAAACTCATCGCCCAGAACTCAGACGTGTTCTCTGCCATGGTCCATCCACCACATACGACATTCCCGGTCAACAGTGCCGGAAAGCCTATCCCCTTCGCAGAGGAATTAAAAAGCAATATCAACGATATCCTCATGGACCCCTTCCCCACCATGACTGATATCACCAATCGATTCATCGCCCCCGTCTCAGGGTTCTCGCAGACGAAAGATTTCTTAGTGTCAACGAGCTCCGAGCCTCATATTGGAGACGTGAGGGTGCCGTTGTTGTGTTTGAACGCTGCGGATGGTGCGTTTTCCCGGAACCTTTTTTAGGGCATGTCACAATGACCGGAGCTGATGAGATTCCGGAAACCCAATCCTTTAGATTTACTATTCAAGAAGAAATACTTCCCATATGACCTGATCAAGCAGAGCCAACACGTCGTACTCGCTGTGACAGAGAAAGGCGGCCATGCTGGATGGTTTACTACGGACGGCGTCGAAGGATCTGAAGATGTCTACACTACTGGTTTGAGGCGTTGGTACACAAAGCCCATCGTCGAGTTCTTCGAGGCCATCCGCATGGTAAGAAGATTCTTGTTTGGTATTGCTCTTCCGCCTGATATTGATGCAATCATCATTTCAGACCGATCCTCGTCCACTCCCTGCTCCAATTGCGCTCAGGCCAGACTCTCACGGAATGGTGCGCTGCGCTGATGACCCAGCGGTGGGATTCAAGGAATGCTCCGAACAAGAGATCATGGCACTTCCCGTCTCGGACAAGAAAATGAAGACCAAACCTCGCCCTACCAAGTAAGTAGACATGAATCTGCATTTAAGAATATATACTAACGCAGGGCCTCATTATATTTCCTCGACAGCGCTATGGATGTTGTGGTCTTCTTTGGATGGCTCTTCAGTATCTTCTCGGTCGCATTCGAGGTGTTCGGGACCACCAAATTCATCTTCAAGTTCCTTATGGAGTTGGTCGTTCGCGTAATGAAGTCAGCTCCTAAACCACGCCTCCCCAAAACACACTCGCCCAAGGACCAACCTCTGCGCCAGAAGCAGGAAAGCCAGGGTGTTTTGTCAACCATCGCGGAAATCGGTGGTAGCTTGAAATTCGTTTTCGAGTTCCTACGAGGCTTGGTCCGTATTGCCTGGAGAAGCACTCCAAGGGCCGAAGCCGAGCGCCAACGGGAGCGAGAGCTTCATTCGAAGAGTCAAAGCATCTTTGTTTCAATGACTGAGATCCCTGGCACTCTGAATCTTGTCCTCGACTTCTTGAAGGGGTTGATCAAGATGACTGCGAGGTCGACTCTCAGATCATCAGCAGAGGCGAACCAGCAACAGGCAAGCTCTAAACAGCATAACCAAACCTTCGCATCAACAGCAGCGGAGGTTGTCGATGCCACCAAGTTCACCTTCGACTTCCTCAAAGGACTGGTTGAGCTGTCAGTCAGGTCGACGCCCCCTGCATATGCTTCCTCCAGGAAAGTGTCCGAGCCACTTCAGATCACGCAGCGAAGCCAACAAACAGTGTATTCCACCGCGGCCGAGATCGTCGACGCCTCCCAGTTCACCTTCCACTTCGTTACAGGAGTGTTCAAGCTCTCCTTCCGTTCCACACCAAGATCTGTCGCGCAGGCGCAGTGGGAGAAAGAGCACGCCCCGATCGTCAAGGAGCCACCTCAGGGCTTTTTGGCGACCGTCGTAGAGGTCGTCGATGCCGTCAAGTTCGTGTTTGAGTTTCTGAAGGCAGTGATCAAGTTAGCATGGAGATCGACTCCCAGGTCCGTGGCAGAGAAGGAAGCACAAATGCAGAATCGGTACCAGTTGGTGGAGGGTCAATGGCAGAAAGTTCCTTCGACGACCCAGGGGCTAGTGAAACAGCCGCAACAGAGCGTCTGGTCCGTTGGAGTGGAGGTCGTTGACGCAGTCAAGTTCACTTTCGACTTCCTCAAGGAACTTCTGAAGATGGCGATTAGGTCGAATCCACCGCCGAAGTCCGGGGTAACTCAGCCCTCGGTCTACCGCCAAACCGTCGAATCCACTTTTACAGAAGTGATCGATGCCTTGGGCTTTACGTTCAACTTCCTAAAGGGGCTCTTAAAGATGGCGATCCGGTCCAACTCGCCGCCGACATCTGGGAATCAACAAACCGTCGCCCCCATCGTTGCTGAAGTCGTAGACGCACTCCACTTCACTTTCAACTTCCTGAAAGGTCTCATTAAGCTCGCTATTAGGTCCAACCTTCCTCCTTCCACGTTGGATGCGTTTTCTATCGTGGTGGAAGTCACCGACACCCTCGGCTTCGCCTTCCGCTTCGTTAAGGGCCTGCTGAAGATGGCAATCAAATCGAACCCACCCCCGACTACCTCCATCACACATCAACAGACTGTCTACTCGACAATCGCTGAGGTAGCCGATGTGTCTGTATTCACTTTCGATTTTCTGAAAGGCGTCTTCAAGCTCGCCTGGAGATCGACACCACGATCGGTAGCGCAGGCGCAGTGGGATAGGGAATCATCTCAGGGCTTTGGCGTTATTGTCGGAGAGGTTGTGGACACTTTGCAGTTTACATTCGAGTTCTTGCGGGAATTGATCAAGATGGCGATCAAGTCGACTCCACCGTCTGGGCAGTCTCCGAAACAGGACACAGCACGGCAGCAACAACCCACGTTCACCGTCACCTCAACTATGATGGAAGTGGCCAAGACTTCCCGTTTGATAGACGGCAAGCCAGTGACGCTGCCAGGGGAGGATGTCTTCTATGTTTGTAAGGAGATCATGGCGGCTCTAGCACGCGTACGGGAAATCCTGATGCATATAGGAAGGCTCTACTGGATGAGTTTGACAAGAGACCAGAGAGAGGATCCGAGGATGGCGCGGATGCAGAGAGCGAGGCCTGTCAATCATTAGTTGGATAGGACTTTACTATGCTTGTCTAGTTATGACGCATTCTTCATTTAATACATGCTTTGAACTGTTCCTGTATCGCTATTTCCAGGAAGGACAGATGATACATGCACTCAAATATGATGCAAACGAAAGTATGGGTATCAAAAATCTCCAACGCGGATGTAACTCGGGAGCAAGGGATTAAGAGCAGATAGAAATGACGTGCACAACCTCTTTAAGCTCTCGTCAGAGGACTCTCAACGTCCAGTTCTCCGGGGACATGCTAACCCCAGGTCCACTCATACCAATCGCGCCCAGCACATGTTCACAGGCAATCTCCCTCCCCGAATGATACCCAACTCCATCCGCCGTCCTTACAAATAAGATAGGCACCCCGCGCGTGATTGCTGGCATCGCAATATGGTGCGGGTAGTGTGACGGCATCCCTGGGTGTGCGCCATATTGCGGATGGGCTGGTATCGCAGGATGTTGTAGGAGCTGCTGCTGTGGATCTTGTTGCACTGGCGCGGGCGCTCCTTGGCTTTGAGGAGCTGATGAATTTTCTGGTTGATCAGCTTTCAAAGGCACAGTAGCGCTATCATCATCAGCCTTCTCCTTCCCCTTGCCTTTCTCACTACCAACAATGTTCGCGACAGCTTCTGTATCTGCAGCTTTCAACTCTTCACCACCAGTAGCTGCAGAAGCAGCACCATCCGCCATACTCGTCATTGAATTCAGCGCCGCCGCTTGCGCTTGCGCCGCAGCCACTCCACCCAATCCCATGCCCATATCCGCCCCGGTCACAACCTCCACCATCCTCAAAACGTCCCTTACCGGCGGCATCTCCACTACGATGATCGTGCTCATCCCCATCCCCGGCATCCCACCACCATCTCCGTGTATGATCACACTGTTCTGCACTCCTCCACCGATCGTATGCGTCAGGTTCCCGCTTTGGTACACACGTGCGTTCAACGGGCCCAGCGTCCCGAGCCAGATCTC
>WSUE01000244.1:0-54448 GCA_019633535.1 Tulasnella sp. JGI-2019a
TGTGATCACCCCAAAACAAATATCAAACAGTGAGTAGGGTTCAGTTGACCTGAGCACCCATTACCTGGAAACTGACAATAGGTCATTGTTTGAGTCATTGATGATGGAGATATTGACAAGGGAGCATTTACCCTTAGACCTGCTAGGGTTGATGAGGAGGGTAGGGGAGGTGGGGTGGTTACTGCTGCACAAGATCCAGTCTTGGCTATGAGTGTTGAGGGCGACAGGGGTGAGTTGATGGGTCTGGGTTGAGGTGAGCACTAAAAGATTCCACCCTAATGTCAGTTCACAATGATCTGAATGAAGATATGAAGGGTGCTCAGGTCAACTGAGTCCTACTCACTGTTGGTGATGATGGTGAAAGGCTGGGAGGTAACACACAAATAGTTATGATGAGAGTAAGAGGAGTGTATTCACTGTGATAGTGATAAGAGGGTGGAATGGAGAACTGAGACCTGCTCAGATCCCCCTACTTATATACCCTAGGTCTACACAGTTATTCCCAGGCTGCAGTTGCTGCTTCTATCTAATAATAACTACTGCAGTTTCCAATTGAGTAATGTGATGAGTTAGTTCAGCTTCCAGGTACTAAATATAAGTGCTGCATACTACAGAACTAATAATAGCTTGCATAGGCTGCAGATGATATCATTGATGACATCATTGCTAATTCATAGAATGTTAAGTCTGTTAACTCTGGTAACTCTGATGTCACCAGTTCCTGGGTCAGGTCCCTGTCTGTGGGAACCTCAATAAGATCACATGAAAGACTGAAATGAGTGGTTGTCAGCAACCAACCATGACACTTCCACATGCTGATGAGACTTGGCAAACTCACCTGGCCACAAAATCCCAAACTCTGGTCCTGGAGAAAGGTGATTCTTTGTCAGACCCTATGATTCATGTCCACACAACATGTCTCTTTCTACCTTCCATATCACAAAGCTGATCACCTATTCAAAGGAAACACAATTGTAGTTGTTGCCCAAGAGGATGAGCTCAACCCACTTGATGTGTTATGCTCCTATCTTGCATCTTGTGACACACTCTTCCAAGGACCAGGGCATCAGGCTCTCTGGTTGCACAAGGACAGATCCATACCCACAGATGTTCAGCCCCACCATTGCCAGCCACTCCCTTCAGTCTGGAGGAGTGACTTGGTTAGCAGAGCTAGGAGTCCCAGATGATCATATCCAAGCAATGGGCAGATGGGCATCCAGTGCATTCCAAATTTATATTTGCAAAAATTCAGTGCTGCTGCAAGCACTTGTACATCAATATGCAGCATAACAACCCTCACCATGTCTTCACCACTAGCCCTCCCCTCATTCCTTCTCATTTACAGACTATAGCTTCAAGTCATGCTTCAACCTCTTCTCCTCACTCCCTCTTATCTATTTTCACTAAAACATGTGTTGTACCATTACTCACTCAAAAATACAACTGTCTGGCCCTCACAGGTGCATCAGCTATATGACCTCCCCTGTGCATGCTATGCAATTAGAATGACCAATAACCTGAAGAATTTCACTAGACTGGAGCTCATAGCATACCAACCACTCTTGCACAATACTCCCCAACAAAGTCAAGTGCTGGTGCCCAATGTCAAGGGATCACCAACTTCCTGGGTATCTCAACCATTCATTGCACTGGGTCTCAAGTCATCCAAACACACCCACCCAATTGCAGACCATCTACCTTCAGCTCAACTACCACCCTAAGTGCCACTGAGGTTCAAGCCATGGAGCTTCCTACTGACCAACCAGCTGTTGAGGCAGAACTCCAAGGATGTGTACAGGCAGCCTTACTTCCATAGGAGGAGCTTGAGAGCTTTGATATGTTAGTGCAAAACACCAGCTAAATTACAGGCTCAGTGACCAATATATTCCACCAGTAAACCCAGTGGTATTAGTGGGTTGCACCAGTTAACCAACATGAGGCTCTTTCTATGTGCATTGCACCTCCTTGGCTGAGCATGGTGTGCACCAATCCATTGTGTGCTTATTATCACCAGTTTGTTGTCTATGCCTGTGCCCTAAACAGTCCGTGGATAGTGAATACAAGTCCACACACTATTTTAGCCTTCTAAGGGGTTCCGACACACCCACTACCCTTCAAACCGCAGTACCGGGACCAGCAAATCTAATGAAGCCGCTCTATCTCCGTCGCAACATCAGTGCTGACACATCCACAATGCTTCGAGGTGAATGAAGAGTGCTCTCAATGAAACACAAAGTGATATGAACGGCTGAGATACAACACGTGGATATTAGTAGCGATAAAATCACTGGGCCTTCTTCTCGAACTCCGCCTCTAGCTCCCGCATTCGCTGCTCTTCCAAGAGTCTAACCTCTTCCTCTCTCCGCTTCTCCCGCCGTTCTCTTCCCTTGGTTATCATGGGCCTGGGCTCGAGGTCCGCAAATAATGCCTTGCAAGCCAGCTCAATCGCCCAACAGCCGACGAAATCGATCACCATGGTGGCGGTTAATCGCAGCTTAAACTGCATCAGGTGAGACACATCGTCAATCAAGGTTTGCACCCTCAAAAAAAAACTGAAAGAAAGACTGACGTCGTTGCTGAGCTCAACGATTTGTAACCATCGATTTACTTCTGGAACGAAGTCCGTCGCTCCCGAGAATGCCACTGACCCAGCCCCTACGAGGCCCCACCATAACGCCGAGTTCTCTCTGATGCCCTCACGGAAGGGGCGGCCCTGGAAGTTGATCGCAAAGGTTGATACTTGCTGCGAAAGACTGAGCAAGTATATAGCCGTGTTCAACAAATTTGGTTCGAACTTCGCCTCGAGATCGATAGGCCCGCGCCTAAATAGGAATACATCAGACTGGCGAGCAAGTTGAGCGAAGCCCGAAATCACTTACTGCTCATGCATGTTGGATAAGCTCGTGATGTACACTAGGGCGACGATATGAACAGCAAATTGGATGAGCACTGATAGTAGTACGTAAAAGTTGAATATGTTCCCCAGCGGTCGTTCACGAGATAGTTTATCGATTGGCTAGGAAAACAGCATCAGTCATCTAGAGATCATCGTCTCCAAAGCCAACGGACACACCCTTGCTCTGGATATACACAAGAAACAGACCGACATAAGCATCCCGGTTACTGTTACTTGGTAATCACCGAATTTGATGCCATCGAGGTATTGGACGCTGAGGCTATAAGCGGTAATGAGGCAGTTAAGGGCCAAGATCTTGTACATTTGAATTGTTGCAACCAGAGTACAGCGCCCTTGACGGATGATGTTGGAGACTAGATAATTGGATCATCAGAATATCATCATTTTCATGAGAACGACGTGACGTACTGGCAGACACGTTGGACAGTTTCGAAGTGAATGGCGCCGCACAAGAGGCATCTCCGAGCTTGATCTTCGGGGGCTCGTTATCGTCATCTAAATCCGCCATCGAATTCGTGATCGAGGCCAGATCAAACTTCTCCATCGGGTTTTTCTTTCTCGCTGTTTCCATGTTGGCAAGAGCCTTCTGCTGTGCCTCCACCAGCTCTGGGTACATATGCGCTATATCCTTTGGCACCGGCGGAGGAGGTTGGTTGAACCTTTGAGACACTTTGAGCTGCATTTCGTACGCTTTCTTGATTCTCTCGTTCCTGGCGTGCTCTGCAATTTTGACCAGGTCGCCCGGGGTTCCGTCCAGAAGTGCGACACCTATGTGAGCTTGCTTTAGAGCGCCGACGTCATTCGTACCGTCGCCGGCCATGAGTGTAATGTATCCGAGGGTCTTCAGAGATGTAAGAATAGTCTCTTTCTGTGATGGCGAGACGCGAGCGTACACCCAGGTGTTTTGTACCAGGATATCCCAGCCAGGCCGGTCCTCGTATTGCTTCAATGCAGCACCAGTGACGCAGACGTCGTATGTGTCGAATAGAGACTCGTCAATCGCATCGGCCGGGTTTACAGATATGACTGTGCTGTCGTCTACAGTTCGCCATACCAAATCTAAAGTCACAAAGATATCGTCAATAAAACATCTTCGGAACGATCTCAATTCCATCTCACCCGTCTGGTCCATTACGCCTTCTCTAACATCTAAAATGAGAGCCTCGCGGTCGACGATTTCCACCGCCTTGGCCACATGGACGGCCGTCAAAGGATTGTCGCCAGTAATCATAATACACTGAAAGTAAAAGTTAATACTGTGTAAAGACTATAGGGCCAAACTGGACGTACTCGGTGGGAAGAATCGGCAAGCATTTTCAGCGTTTCGACCGCGTCCGGTTTCAGAGGACAATGGAAGACGAGAAACCCTGCAAACGTTAGCCCAGTCTCCACCTGTTGCCGAGGAAGATGTTTGATCTTATCGCGCAGCGTCAGTTAGAGCGCTTGAATTCGATGGGGCCACAGCCGCACCTTGTCGATACTGAGTAAGCCGATGTTCTTCCATCCCAGAGCTAAAACTCTGCTCCCGCGTCTAGTGAAGTATTTGTAGGTCTCGTCGTATTCCGCTGGCACGGTCTGAAGCATGGTCTTAATAGTTTCCGGGGCGCCTTTGACGGAGACGAGGACCGTGCCGTTGGGCATAGTAGAGATTGTTGACATGCGTTTCAAGGCGGAAGAAAATTGGAAGCGTCGGCGGATCTGTATTACGGAGCGATGAGGCGCTGTCGGCGTAGCTGGTGTCGCTTGGTCTCCTGCAAAAATTACGAGGTCATGTTGAGCAACAATCCATTATCGTAATGCACCACATAGCCGTACCTTTTCCGATCTTCCATTCCAAGGCATCTATGGTAGCGCGTTCCATGGGGTCACCAGCCACGGTTCCATCTTCCAACTGGACCAATGAATGAGCAGCTGCAAGACACCATGTCGTCTCCTTCGTGGTATCCTTGATATTCAGTAGATTGAGCTTGTTGGTTTCACTACCGATCGGTCCATATGGTTAGCAATTTTGCGGTTGATTATGTTGAGAATTTTATCTTACTCGACGCCGGCGACACCTTCCACAACAAGGTTCTCAGCTGTAATAGTTCCTGTCTTGTCGAAGCAGCAAACATCTACCCGTCCGGCAAAGGGTATGCGGAACGGCTCCGTACAGAATATCGCTACGAAGGAGACGATCAGCAGTAAAGCCTGAACGGCGAGACATTAGACATCACCAACCATATTTCGATAGTGCCACTAATGAGGCGTTGACAGCCAGTGACAACTCCATGGGTAATTCTGGGGGCACCACGCTGGTGACGATAAGGATGCAGTCCAGAAGGAGTTTCGACTTTTTGAGGCCCCGCTCAATGCCTGGCAGGGGCGATTAGAAGCAGCAGTATCAAAATAGTTGATGTGAGGCTTACCTTTAACCCAAACATACCAACTAGCAGCAATAGCAAAGATGAGCAAAAACCCAATGAATAAGAATGACTCAAAGTTGTTGGCTGAGACACGTTCTGTCGAGAATATCATTGTTCGGACTAGTTGTCCTTGACTGGTGCCGAAACCCGTGCGAAGGACAACCCCAAGACAGCCCCCATCCGGTGTCAACCCATCCCCGCCTGCTTGAAGAACTTTCGTGCCACCAAAAAGTACGTTGTTCTTATGGGTGCCATCCATATCAAGCCGCTCTTCATCCTCCCTAAATTCTACAGATTCCTTAAGCAGAGGCGTCGACTCCCCGCTAAGCATGGCCTCATTCACAATGCACGTTCCTCCAATAATAAGAAGATCAGCTGGAATGGAAGACTCGGTTTGAGTGCGGGCTAGAGATGTGATTATCAATTACGATGCATAAATCGAAGGTACGGCCATAAGGTTTACTCACTGATGGAAACGACATCGCCTGGAACGAGGTTATCAGTTTGCAAAGTCTCCCATGCTCCACTGCGACGACATTGCACGGGATATGGCTCGACCGACATCGTTCTAAACTCTTGTAGAGTCCGTACACGCTATTCATATGAATAGCATAGTAAGACTACCAACAGAGAAAACCCAAAAACAATCTCTCGTACCTGAAAGACCACTGTGCACTCGAACACAACCAGCATGAAGAGGGTGAACAGGCTATAATACCAATAGTCGTCGAGACACCACAACGCCACACAAAAGATTTGGAACACGAAGAACGGAGCTGTGGCGTGCTCCGCGAACAAGGTGACAAAGGACGGAATAGGGATCGTAAATTCGTTTTTCCCAAATAGTTCGGTTAGGGACAAAATTTCCTGGGATTGTAGGCCTTTCACATCCTTGTAGTGGGATATAGATGGACGGGATGCTGATGGATATGGTAGTGGTGAAAAGACCGGCGGTGATGTGGCAGTCAGGACGTATGTATCACGTTGGTAGTTGAATGAGTATTCAGCAATCAAGGGATCGTCCGACTATAGTATCAGTTGAGTAGCGATAGTTGAACCAAGTAGTCAGCATCGCTCACCTTCTTGTGTATGATCGGAACAATTTCTCCTTGGCCCTTGTGTTTTGCTGGGATAATTCGAATGCAATTCGCGGTCTTAAGCGAGTTTGCCTACGGAGCATACTGTCAGCCGAAGGGGTGAGCCATAGTATCATGAGTGAGATCGCTCACGTTGCTGGTGGTGATCGCCGCTTTGGCTCCTGCGTGCCATCGTGTAGAGAGGAAGCTCAGCGCGTGACCCAAACCAAGAGAGACGGTGAACAGGAAGGTCCATTCCTCGCTCTTGATCCAATCATCGTAGCGAACGTAGTATGCGTAAGCGAGTACTGGGTATAAAGCCAAAAATGGAGTGGTGTACAAGTGAAGCCATAATGGTCGATAAGTGTGTAGACTGGCATATTGAATATCTAACGACGCCACAGTAATGGGTGCCCTGTAGAGAGAGGTGTCAGATACTAGACCTGCGTGTCCTGATCATATGGCGGGCTCACATTTGTATCGCAGCCCTGTGAAAGGTGCGGTTGTGGAGGTCGGTCAAAATTCAGCTCAAAGCGTGACGCGTACCGTGCGATGAGACACCACACAGGCACAGCAAGGGTTCATGTTTCGACTGCACATGGCCTTCAGCTCAATACGCGAGCTATAGGAGAACAACACCTTGCAGAGTCCACAGTGACAGATGATACAATTTTATTCATGTCTATCCTATAAAGCCGAAAAAAATGTTTCAAGTAGTGAACCTCCTATTCTCGTTCGGCCCAAAGAGATCGTAGCGGATTTCTGGAAGCATCTATTGGACATACAGTCATTAATAGAGTAGAACTAGCTGAGAAGCTCAGTACATACCCGATCCTCGAGAAGTCTTAGCCTCTCGTCCAAGGTATTGTCCATTACGATCCGATTGCTGCCAGAAATCAGCTTCACCCCACCCGCCCTGGGAGATGAGAGGATGAGCTGGTGTTCGAGACGGCCCAAATGGCCGGACACTAACCCTGAATCGCCTAAGGTAGCTTGTACATCGACTTCGGACTTTCGCCCACTGATCTCAGTGTACTGAGCCTTGGCGCCTTCTACGGCTTTCTTCACAAGCTCCTCGTCCTGAGGTCGACAGTGAACGGTTACGCTAGGCTCCAGCAGCCGCAAAAGGCCCTACGAAATTAACGTCAGCGCAACCGCTATCTGATCGCCATCCTTTCACCGACTTGTGCAATAGAAGTCTCTAATAACTGGGTGTATCGTGCTTGGTCTTGCGAGAGTTTCGAAAGCCGTTCTCGAGCTTCAGAGAAAAGATCTTGAAGGTGCTGCTCTCTGGCCTGCAGGAGCTTGAGGCGTGACTTATTGGTGAGAGTGGATTGTGCGCTGGATAAGGGGGACATGAACACTGAGTCGTGCTACATCTCTCGGCAATGGTTTGGACCGTACATCTTCTGTGAAACCTCGGATTGTTTGCCCTTCTTCTCAAATGCTGCGTCAATAGCGTTGGTCTCTTGACGCACGATCTTTGCCTGGGGAACCAAGGTAGGCCCATGAGCATCACAGCATTGATACGGAGAGTAGGCTTCTCAGGCTCACTTTCTCAATAGCAAACTCTTCGTCTGCTTTGACTTTCAGTTCCCTCGCCTTCTCGTACGCTTCCTGCTTAATGAACGAGATCTAGCCCGGGGACACAGAAATCAGTCCTGAACGAAATATAAGCCGAGTGCCAGAGAGTTTCGGTTTTCCGTACCATCTTGTTCATTTCGTTGATAACTTCTTCATCATTCAATGGTCGTGACATGCTGGCTTCCGATAGGATTGATAGACCGAGAGGGGTGGACGAAGGTAAAGTGACACACAACCAAATTGTTTGACAACGCTCACAGGAGACAAGTTCTACTTCAACTCCAGCACAATATCCTTTCCATCAGCAGCATCGCTCACGATGATATGGATCTGACTATCCTCGACTCGAGAGACAGATACACCACCCTTCCCTTGGCCACTTACTTCCACGTTCGGGCCGTTGGGATATAGCTTGACATCGTATAAGATGTCGAACTCATCACTAGACTCGCCTACCATCGTTATCTTGTATGGCATGGAGTAGTCAAACCCCTCAGTAAGAAGGGTCGACTTGAGCCTCTGGAGAATGTAAGGCGGATATCCACGCTGTCCGAGGGTTTCCGCGCATCTTGCAATGGCCGCGGGTATCTCCGGGATGACGCTACCGTTAATTATCCTGATTGGGATCGAGCCATTAGGATTGACTACATAGATAAACGAGGCTATCAGTGGACGAGGCCGCCACAAATAAAGAATGGTGGCTCACTCTTCACAACATAAGTCACTTCTGTTCCCTTCTCATGGGGCTTGAGAACCCATCCTGCAAGCGTAAGTGTAGCTCGTACGCGACCTGATACGGGTGGCATCAAAGAGTTATCCACAGAGCACTGGACCCTCTCGACTGAGTCATCATCGTGAAAGATAGTGTCCTGTACGCCAACTATATCTCGAGGACTGACAATCCATCCAAATCCCCTGAATTAGGATTTGATCAGCAGGCAAACACCAAGAAATCTATTGATGAACGAACTTCTGGACGGTGTAGAAGCCAACCTCATACTGGCTATAGCGATCCAGTAGCTTAGCTTCCTGAGTACGAGAATCCCAGGTTGTCCTCAACTCCGGGTACGAGATGAAGGCCAAGAACTGCCGCGGAGTGAAGCCGTTCACGATACCCCGGCCTCTCACGAGAGGAATCGCAGAGCTGTCTCCAGGAATGGCCTTCTTCTCGTAGGTGACGTTTTCCTTTTCATCTGCATCAATCTTCAGCTAGGCCCTGGCATCAACTACACGTTCCAAGACCAACCGAATCTTTCCCATCCATCAGTGGAAAAGGCCTCTCGCCTAAGGTATGCCAAAGCCTCGTCACGTTCGGCCTTGTAGGGCATCTCGAGGTAGGCGTTGGACTGAGGCGGCATGATGGCAGGTACTGCAATGATAAAGGCTGCAGGGGTCAGAGTGATACTGTGGAAGGGTGTGTAATATGGCTCAGTTCGTGGAGTACAACTTTCAACGTAACGTGCAGGACATGAGATAGATTCCACATGACCCCCCTTGCCTCATCGGCATATGGATGAATGAACACGCGCGTTACGAAACAGCCACCCTAAGGCCACTAACCTAAAGACTCGTTTGGCTTGAAAGTAAGGAGCTAGGGCAAGATACATGAGTTATACACCTAGTCGCCAATGTCCCCTTATTGGGTTTTTCCGGCTATAGGGAACTCCCACGGAAATCAACTTCATCCATTCTCCCAACCTGTCAATGCTCTCCGACCTCTTGATTATTCTCGGGATTGCTTTGGCATCGTGGAGACTCTACAGTCGCTATGCAACACCGTCCAGTCTTCCCCTGGCAATCACCAGGGGGGACAAAGTACGCCTTTCGACTGAACGAACTTATCGGATTGGCAGACACACCGACTTGCTTAGGACATGGGTAGGCCTGCGCCTTCACACCACCAAGCTCAACAGGGCCCACGACGGCTTGATAGAGTGGTTAGACCGCAGATTAACTCCCAGGATATTCTTGCATGCATTTTACGATCTAGGCGCTATCATCGCTATTGCAGGGATGATTGGGAGTATAGCAATCATGTTGTGGGCAGCGACTCAGATATTATCACATTTATACAAATCGCCGGTTCACATCACTCCGAGTCCTCCCTATTCAAGCTTATCAAAGCGGGGGGTAGAGATTTCCAATTTTGGCTCTCAAAGTGAAGTAGCGCTCAGGCCAATCGTCAGTCCCGATATGCATTTGAATACATTATATACTAACGCGATCATTGAATTGGCAGATTCCGGGATTCACTGTACCTCTCTTCCACTCTCCCGTGATTTTTCTAGCACTTCTATTCTGCCAAGTCGTGCATGAATTAGGCCATGCTGTGGCAGCCGCAGCGTCAGTAGATCCTCGTCAATCGTATTCCACTAAGAGAAACTTACATATCTAAGATTTATAGTGATTCGATCTCCGTGATCGCAGCGGGCATCTCACTTACACTTGTATTCCCAAGTGCTTACGTGGCACTTCCAGGTAACAGCAATCAGAACAGACCACGCTTTCAAGCCCGGGTAGGCCTCCGCATAGCATCTGCTGGTCCCTGGCATAATTTCCTCCTGTATGCGGGACTGACCGTGGCGGGTTGGTTCAGCATGAATAGCCGCGGGAGCCTGTGGGTAATGAGAAGCTTTGGTCTTTGGCAGGACAGTAGCCAGTTTGGGCCTACAGTGGTAGGAATCATGAATGTAAGTCAGCTTGTTGACCTCGCGGGCTCACAGTACCTAACACCTTGACAGAGCTCGCCTTTGAAAGGTCACATCCCTTTGTCTTCGACCATTATCAAATTAGACGACACGCATCTCGGAGGGGTCGATACTACTTCACATGCGTGGGATCGCTACCTCATGACGGATGGTGATGACATAAAAGGCTGGTGTGTATCTAGAAGCTGGTTCAAAGGTCAACCAGTTCCCCTCCGTCGTGTATTCTCCTGCTAATGATCTATACACTCATTTAGTACAAGCCTCGTCCTGCTGTCAGAAACATGGCTTATTCAATGACGACAACGGCTTATGCTTCGCTCCAGCGGATGCCCAGCCGACCTTCTACAAAGATTCGCACCTAGATCAAGCACGATGTGTTGACCCTGTTACTCTGTTCATGACACCCTCCGAAGCGGTCGACACCAGGGAACCGTCTTTATCGACATCTCGTTGTCACAATATATGCATGCAATCGGAATCGGGAGACACAGATCAGTTGTGCATACGTCCTCATAAGGATGTACAGCTCTTGCGCATCTCCTTACTGCTACCGCCATGGGAGATTGTTGGTGATAAACGCAGTAAAACAGTCATTTGGAATGGACCAAAGGCGGAGGTATGGGAACAAGGTTAGTGTCGTATTGTATCCATCACAACACCGACTGCGGAGACTTATTCGGCTTAGTGAGCATTGGCACACTTCGCCCCCGCTACAGGTGGATCTCAGCATATTTACCAATCTGGGTGGAGTTATTTTTCTAGTAAGTGCCTGTAGAAAATACCATCGCCCGCGAAGACTCATGCTCGCCGCATAGCTACGTGAAATTGTTGTCGTTATCGCTGTTTGTTTTCAACCTTCTTCCAATCCGGCCTCTCGACGGAGGCCAGATTCTCTCACTCGCTCTAGACTTTGTGCAGCCAACTTCTTTAGAAACCCGGGAGGATCAGTTTGATTTGGAAGCCTTTGAGGAGGCGGTCGGCCCTCGGGACCAATTTTCTAGTATACCTTCGTGGCGCGTTGGACTGGAGAAATGGATCGGAATTTGTACGGTGGGACTAGTGTTTCTTGTCTCTGCCGGGTCCTTGTTGAATGAGATGAAGAATATATATCTTTGAGTGGTACTTATTTAGCCTTGGGGTTCAAACATTCTCACGCAGACCGCAACCACTGAATGCTGTCTCACTATGGACACTACTCCGCATCTGACCTATCCTACTCAGGAACCACCCGTTCCTCAAGCATCCTCAAGCTCTTCACGACCTTCTGGTCCACCAACTGTCATCGCTATACACAAAGATCGTCTATATGTCGGTAATCTGCATCCGACCGTTGACGAGTGAGTTTATAAGATGGTTTGATGCAGTTTCCTTTAACTCACATCTACAGGTATACCCTCCTTCAAATATTCTCAAAGTACGGCAAGATATCGAAGCTTGACTTTCTATTTCATAAGGCGGGCCCTCAGAAGGGGAAGCCGCGCGGATACGCCTTCGTAGAGTACTCTGCAAGAGAGGTTCGTTCCTTTCGCTGGTATACGCGATGTATTGTTCGCCTTGCGCCAAACTAACTCGCGCCTCCGGGAAAGGATGCCTCCCAAGCACTTATCAATCTTCACGATAAAGTTGTGCGAGGCCGAAAATTGGTCGTTACATTCGCGCAACAACAGTCTTCAAGCCCCCTAGATGGATCGCTACCTGCTTCGCGGCCTGGTGGCCGGAAAGGCACCGATACAACTCGACCCACTATGCTCTCCCTGATCAAGACGCATGGTCGACCGAACAGCACGACGGATAAGATTGCTGCTTTGGAGGCTAAGCTAAAGCAGATGCAGACGCCCAAGACAGATGGCTTGAATCTGTCTCCGAAAGCGGCCACGGCATTAGGTGTACTACCGCCTCGGCCACAGCGGTCTTTTAACCAGTCATCTGCTGCACCCCAAAGTTAGAAGATCTCCGGCTTCTTGGTCTTGACTCTACCGCTCCGTTTATCTAATGAATATACCCCATGGGATATAATTCTACGCTTGCATTATTTTAAACCATCATGAAGCGTTCTAAGCGCGAAGTTCGTGGGAGATGTCTCGCCTCGCCTCTGCGTTTCAGTTGGTGCCATGCGCTATCAAGTTTCGGCTACTCCTAGCCGCTGCAACTACCACCACTGGTCAGCGTATCTGACTTGATCATCTGCCTCCGGATCCATGCCGTGCCAAACTCGCCTAGTCAGCCACTTGCGTTGACTCACGCCAACACCATTGCCCGCCCAAATGAAGCACTTTATGACTATATGGTTACTCCTCGTGATGAGCAGCTGTTCACCTGACCTACCACCGGCAACGGCCCTTTAAGATGGCCAACCAGGAGCGCGAAGCTGTAGCCTCATACCATCATTTCCTATTCATCCCTGTTCCATTGTCCACCAATGGTTCACTGCCGCATTGGTTGGTCCCTCGTCGCCGCATCTGCCGCATTCTGCCTCACCTATGCAATGCCTACACGTACTTTGGAGACCCCCAGCGCCAAAGGTACGCCGATGCGCAGTATGCCACATAGAAGGTTTCTTATGTCCATCACCACCTAAGGTGTCATTGCACAGCTGTTCTCATGGCACTCCAGGAGCGTAGCGGTGGAGTGCCAAAACTTTTTAGGGCCAGCTGACTACAAATATGTGCAAGGTGTGGTTCTTTGGTTCTATCCCACGAGCCCGGTGCTGACCTGCACGTAGTGAGTCCACCGCAGGAGCACGTCCTTGGTAGCCAATGGTGGACGGCGTATCAGCCCGTCTCATATAAGATTGCATCCACTCGTGGAACCCAAGACGAGTTCACCGCGATAATTGAGGTGTGCAAGAATGCTGGGGTTAAGGTTATCGTTGGTATGCCGAGATCACTGCACGCTGGAAGCAAACAAACTGAATATAGCACTCAGACCTTGTTCTCAACCATATGTCGGCCCACGACGATAGCCAGGCCACGTTGTCCGTTGGAACTGGCGGCACTAGTAAGGATATTTCTCTCTCTTTCGTGCTCCGATACTAACTTCGCCCTCCTTCGTGTTCCAGAATATCGTCAGTCCTACCGCTGTATGTTAGGAATAATATTTGACTCAACATATTCCAACAGGGCACAACTGGTATGAAGGTCTTTGGGACGAGGATGACTTTCATTACGGTAAGAAAGTCAGCTCAAGTCCTCCTCGATTTCAGTCTGCTTACATCATGGTGAGACCACAGAACCTGCGCCCAATGGAATTGGTATGCTTGACACCATCCCAGTCCCCCGGACGTAACTAACCCGACTTGATCCTTAAAAGATTACATGGTCCGCCGTTCGGTCCAATGGGCGGGCCTATTCAATATAGCAGATCTTGCAACCGAGAAGAAAAAGGTTCGGGACCGCTTAGCCCAATTTGCTCAAGATCTCCTCTCAATGGGGGTGGAAGGCTTTCGGTTGGATGCTGCCAAACGTGGGTTCTCAAACGGAACATTGTAGCATGGTACGCGTTGCTGATCCATCTATGTCTCAGACATTCCGGCGGACGATTTGAAAGAGGTATTCGGGCGTGTCAAGGGCGAGCCTTATATAACCGTAGAAGTCGTAGAGGGCGCTGGCGAACCTATCAGACCCGAAGAGTACAAAGATCTCGGTGAAGTTCAAGAGTCAGTATTTGAATGGAGAATGACACGTATGGGCGCATAATTGACCGCCTTGCACAGGTTCCGTTATGTCAGAGAACTTCACCACCGGTTTCTGCATGGGAAAATAGAAGCGCTGCTCCACATCGAGCGAAACGGTCCGTCCTATCGACCCGCTTACCTGATAAACACGCCTGACACCATGAGTAGGTTGGATAGAAAACGCTAATACCTTCGTGACAAATCACGATACGGAAAGGGTGAGTTCATCTCCATTGACTCGACTGGCGTTGGCAAGATACTAACCAACACCCGGCTCCCAGAATGGCGAGGCAATCGCATGGGCCTCCACTCCCGACTCCTACATCCTTGCTAACGCATGGATTCTGGGGTTTCCGTATGGCAGACCTACTATATATTCCGGTTACCAGTTCGACAACAATGATGCGGGTCCTCCTAGGGATGGGCTGGATGAAGGCAACTGTCACCAGAACAGCAGATGGAACTGTGAACATCGACATCCCGGTATACAGGGGATGGTGGGCTTTTACAACGAAGTTAGCGGTGAGGACATTAACGGAGTGGTCACGCTGGGTGGTAATCGAGTAGCATTCAACCGCGGTACGTTTGCATATGCATTCTACGAATAGGCAGCAAAGGTTTTGTTGCTTTCAACAATATGCAAACACCTTGGACTTTGACGGCTTCAACGAACTTGCCCGACGGCTGGTATTGTGAAGTGGTCGACGGAAGTCTACGACGTGATGGAACTTGCTCAGGCCGCTCGTTTGTGCTACTGAGTCTTCTTCGCTCGTCGGCACGCTCACCGAATATATTTATTCTTTAGCGTCTTGGTATCTGACGGCACGCTGCAATTAACCGTCGGAGCATATAGTGCTGGGGCGATACACACTGCAGCACGACCGGCAAAGCTTTCACCAATGACGGCATTGACGTTCTGTCTCCGTAACGACACGGCTATAGGTCAAGATATGTATGTGAAAGGCACTCTGCCGGAGCTCGGAGATAACAGGCGAGACCATGCTGTGAGTTTTGCTGTAGTGCATGCCATCTATTCGAAGACCACTTCTGATATATCTTATCATTGCTAGGTGAAGCTCGCACCAACATCCTATCCATTGTGGGACGAGGACGTATACGTTCCAAAAGACCGCGAGTTCATCTATCGATATATAGTGATGGGCCCTGATGGAGGAGTGCGTAGTGAGGGATACGAACTGATAAAATCAACCCACTCTCATGGCAACCAATTTATTTTTATTTAGGTTATTAGGGTGTCGGAACAACGAAAAGGTTACAGCGCCCCCGGTTGGAAGGACAATGACTGTGCGTATACGACATGACGATGTGTTGAAAGTTATACCCAGGGAGATCTTTGAGAGTTGAATTTTAAACTAATTCTATCGTATCAACGTTGTTTCATAATGGTGATAATGGTTGTATCTATAAATCTCACGGGCACATTGCTGGAAAGAGGCGAGGGAGCAAGTCAAGGGGTGATACCCGATGCGGACTGGGCTCATTTGCGTCAGATCAGGCTGCGAGAAGGGCAGGCTAAGATGAACGCATGGACAGGCCCCGATTGCCATGTCAACCTAGGCAGCTGGTTATTTGCGAGGCTCAAAATAGGGTCCGAAAAGGAAAGGTAACGAAGATTAGCTGAGGCTTCGGAGATGAAATCCTAGGTCGATGGGCAATCCGATGACCTATGCCCGTTGGGCGTCATCGGCGATGGAGTGACAGGACGGACGACGGTAATGGATTACCAGACAAGGGTCCGAGAAATCGTCACGGGGAGTGAGATGCGCCGTGGCCTCGCCTCGCTTACAATTAGGGCCTTTAAGCTGAGAGGGGCCTCGACCGGGCTTGGACATCAGAGTCGCCATCTTTTGTTTGTAGATCTGAGTCTGTGTTATGTACAGGCAAGGGAACCGGCCATTGGCGAGGCCACAGCAGACAAGCAATGGTTCATCCGCCAAGTACACTCCTAAAGATCTCAGCAAGGCAATGCGTCTGTTTTCGAGGTAGCCTCAAGGATTAAAATCTGATCAGGTGGAAGAGGTATTGAGAACAACGGTCGGGCTGGTGGACCGAGCCTATCTCATGAAACGAAACAGACTCGCGAGTCGGCGCGTTCAGCCTGCCCTTCCAACCCTGCCCCAGAGTCTACCGTGTGTGCACCTGATGCCTGTTCGTTCAAGGGGAACTAGAGGCATAGATGGGAGCCGTGCGGATGCATGAAGGGAGGCAACACTAAATGTGACTTGATGATGCAAGTTAAGCAGAGGTTGTATGGAATCACACAAAAGTATGTCTCGGCGTCTGCGCAAAGCAAACGGCCATGTCGAAGAATGATCTAGATTGTTACCCTTTCAGATCCATAACGCAGTGGCAGTAGCACACGTTTCAAAGGGCGCGAATGAGGAAAAAGACGGGAGGGACGTGTAAACCTCGGCGCATCCTACAGCGAACCTTTGAACGAGGGCCAAAGGCATGAGGAGGAAAGAGAATAGATGCTACGCAGCACACGCCCACGGCCGGTGACATCGATCATCATCCATGCTTATCGCTGTCTTGCACGGTTATTGCACTTTTATTTTCCTTCATGGGCGTCTCTTGCCTCATTTGGTCGCGTAATCGTTTCTCGCTGCAGGCCTCCGACCGACACCCGGTTTTGGTGGACCGTTGGACACCATCAGCCTACCTAAACATATAAAATGGCCACCTCTATTAACTATATACACACAACTAGTCAGTTCCCATCAACTCGGATCCCCCACCACATTGTATCTCGCATATTCTCCAATGTCTCCGCGTCCCATCCTTAAACATTCCACAAGCTCCTCCTCCTCCTACTCGAGCAGTACGAGTCCGATCAAAACGTCTGTGTCCTTTTCGACAAACATCTCCACCACATATTTCACACATGGAGCTAGCACATACAACCGGTCTCCGATACAGGTCGACTTCAATGAGTGCGCGCTCGAGAGAGGTCGGAGCGCTGTACGGAACCCACGGCGAAGCCATGATTGGGACGAGTACGTCGATGGCTTTGGCTCCATCATGGTACGGGAAGACGAGGGTACCGACGAATATTATGGTGTGTCGATCCTCGTGACATCCCCGTCAAAAGCATTGCTGATGGAATCGCTCGATCTGGTTAGATCGTCTAACGCCACTCCCCCCATCATTTCAGGCGGCATCTGTGTATGCACCTTCGCCGTCAGCATACTCGTCCTACCGTGACAACTCGGCATCCCCCGATTCGAGCTCTCCTTCGAACCGAACCCAATCTCCGCCAGCGTCCCTCCTTGATATACCCTCACGGTACCCATCATGCCCTTCTCTGGTCCCTGCAGATGTTTCTGCTTCTTGTCTCGACGGATTCTGATCTCTTTGGGAACCAAATTCTTCTTGGAGCTATTGACCCTTAAAACAACACTGTGAGCGTGAGCCCCTTTGACAAGTCTCGAGCATATCCACACTCAGAATGTATCATTATACACCTTTTTCGACCTCCAACTTCTGTTTTTGTAACCGTAGCTACCTGTAATTTAAGTCCATGACCTCCCCCGTCGGCGTGGTAAAAAGTCGATGGACAATCCCACCTTTCAATTCTCCGCCAACCCTTTGTTCCAGTGCACGATCATCCTTTTCGCAAGCTCCCATAATACCATCCTCATTTACGTTTAGTACTGGAAAACTGCTAGCTCCTCTCTTATATTGCCTTTCATATGGATGACTCACTGGAGCTGCCAATACTGCTGCCATCAACCATTCCTAGAGTAGACCCAGAGGCCAACGACGAGTCCTCTGGCGATGAAGACGGTGCCCTTGACTGGTCGAGCTTACGGTATGCTCTAACGAGATATTCCATATATCAAGTCTTACAATCCCATTTTCATCCTTCCAGCGTGTCTCAGAATGTTTCAATCGACCGGCCCATCATCCCTAAACGAGGCGAAAAAGACTACGAACCAACCGGAGGGCCTTCCAAATACCAAAACACGGGTTCGAATCTCCAGAAGCATTCTCTGGATCGAGCCAGAGACGCCATGTATACCGCTCTGACTGCGAATCGAGGTATTTCAAGCAAGACGGTCTCATATGGGCTATGGTACCCAGGGACGTCGCATGTGGAAGTGGCATTGGCCCGTGGGACGATGTTCGCGGGTATGGGATACTTTAACCAACGGTCAGTACTTGTCGGTGAAGGGGCAACGAAAGAAGTTCCGAGTCGGAAGCGGTTGGAACTCCTTCCGGAAGAAGCTCTGTTTCTCATTGAAAGGGGATCAATGTATTGTTGGAGAGCCGAAGATGGCGACAATTCGATTCATCAGCAGGTTGCTTCAGCGGGTCAATTGGGCGTTGCACTCGAGGAAGTCATCGGCACTCCGATGAGCGTCCAACAAGCCTTCGCTGAAATGATTTGCGAAGGTAGAACGATTAGCCTTGAGGAGTATCAGGTTAGTACTCTAAAAGCAGTCAAGACCGAGTTGCTTATTGCCATGTTTCCCCAAAGGTGTTTGCCTATCTTAAGCGTCTTGGATATGTTGTAACACGCGCTCGACAGCCCGATGGTGCCGCGACTTACCCCACGGCAGGTCGGCTTGTATCTCCAATTAGCTCCAAACCGCCCATATCTTCGGTCATCTTCCGGCTGGCATTCATCCCTTTTCGGTGGTTGCAACGAGTTTGGTCCCCATTCAGTAAATCCATCGAGTGCTTACAGCCACTATATACATCAAGCTCTATGCTCTGGTGGCCTCGACAAGGCGCAGGTGAGTGGTCCTGCTCCATCGAAGTCTTTGTGAGAGCTGAATCATAGACCGTCATCATATGCCACAGAATCGATCTTCAAACAGCTGAGGTTCATTCCAGCCGGCCACAGCACGCCATTACTGATGAAGAAAACCACTGGCCAGTCTCCCTACACCCCGAAATACCATGTGTACAAGCCCTCCACACCTTTCAGGAAGAGCGCGCCACCTTCCCCCGATTTTTATGTTGTGGTTGTCAAGTAGAATCTCTTCTACCAGTCTTTGAGCTCAACAACTGCTAACTTCGACCCTGCGTAAATAGGGCTCAATCGACTCCACTACCAACGTTACGCGAGATGAATGATGTATTCGAGAGCCTCCCTCTGTCAGCCCCTCTAGCGGGGCCCAAAAAGCAGCCTACAGTGCCCCGTGACACGAGACCCATGTCACCATCTTGGATGACGTGGTTCAAAGGTGCTCTTCCGTTCGGCTTAGGAACAACAGTCAGGCCTCCAAATCCATTTCCTGCTTTGAAAGCCGGTCACAAGAGTTTCATCGTTGCTGCGGTCAGCGGCGGAAGCATCAGTTTCATAAAGTAAGCCCTTATTCCAAATTTTTGTGAAAAGCTAACGTATGTTGTTTGACTCTGGCAAGGTTCAGCGAAGGTAGTTTCGAAGACTGGCCAATGATCTAAGTGAGTCATAGTTGCGGGAATGCAAACGGCGACAGAAGGACAGTGTGCAACGTGTCTATTCGTTACAACCCGGTGGGGGGTGGCACCCAGCTACGCTATGGCTGATGCAGGCCGATGAAATATGCTCCCCCCAATCTCCGCCGCGACATTTCTGACTCGGTCCATACTAAGAACTTCCTTTACACCTTCAGATGCAGGAGTTGTCCTAGATTCGAGGCAAGGGGAGGCTGCCAGAGCCACCGTCCTGGGGCTTTCATCGACCACGCGGTCCATTATCTCCTCAGTTGGCGGACATTGTTGAGGGGTAGAGATCACGGGCCGCATTGACGAAATGATGGTATCCAAACCTGCGAGGCGGGGTTTGTATATCGGTGGACGAGAGAACGAGTAAATGTTTATGCGATTCTTGGACAATGGACGTCGCGTGTTGAGTTGTCGGAGCAACTTTAGGGTGATTCCTTGTGCAGGGTAGTGGCTCGTATCCACACACTCCATCGGGTCGGCAATCTGAGCTCGGAAATGCTCTCGAAGTTCCCTCGGAGAAGCAAGCCCGCTCCGGACCACTGCTTCCCATAAGACCGGAAGCGTAGTGTGAGCTCGAGGCATCAACCTAGCACGATTACGACTCGGCGCCGTGCCACGTCCCGTGATTCTCCGGAAGAGCTCCAACCTTTCTGTGCGAGAGTCAAGTTGGTCGTGTGTCTCGGCCCATGCGCCGTGGAGCTTCGAATGAAGAGAAGGTGGAACGAAGCTTCGGTTGTGGTAGTACATGGTGTAGACATGGAACGCTGCCAGCGGATCGTCGCAGTAGCGCAGGTGGTAGATCATCTCCGCTGTCGCCCAATAGCCCATGCGGAACGGATGCATTTGCCAGTGCGCCCTGAACGAAGCGCCATTGCGGTTACGCAGACTGTCATGTAGCGTGTGGAGTAAGGGCTCATCTGTTATATGGCGGTGTATTAGCGAAGCCAAGTGCTCTGGTGAATGGCGTTGATGAAGTGAGTGCATGGTAATATGGATGTAACTGGGAGAATCCGGGGATGGAGGAGCAAAAGATGGCTGTGTATATATAAAAACCCGTATTAGAATTGGCAGGCTAAATCAGGCTAAGAAGGTACATACATTGGTTTGTGGGCTCTTCCTACGGTGAGCGGACGAAGAGATTCGGGAGATACGATCCCCTACTGCTGGCGCAAGCACATATGATTTCTTTCCAGAGCTCTTGAGAAAGACGCTAACCCCAGATGGCACCCTAACATCGACCCTCCGCCTAGCTTCCTTCAATATTGCCTTAGCTTCTGCATATCTCCCAGAGAATACTTGGGTGCGAATCGCCAGTTCGTACCACTTTCCCAGAGCACCCGCATTGATGGTAGAGGCTGACTGATTTGAAGCTGCCGCAACGAAATCTGTGAAGAACTTCCTGCTGAGAATCGGTGGTGACCACATAAATATGTGACTGATGAGCCTCTCTGCAACAGCTTCTGCGTATCCCTTTCTCGCAGCCAGTATTCCGAAACGAATGAGTGCGCTATTTGGACATTCGGCCGGACTAAGATTGGTCAGACTCCGGATAATCCGGTTGATTGTCGTCGTCCTTATGGACATCTCGGGACTAGATGGAGATTTATGGTCTGGTATCATGGCCCACCAAGCAAGGAAGGAGTTGACTCGGACTTTGTTGTAGGAATTGTTGGCGCGTGAGAGCATCCGGAGAGCCATTATCTCGAACGCGTCGTGCTGTGGGATGACGACGCGATGCCTGAGGAGATGAATCCTATTCCTAGCTGCCGTATTATAGTCTTGAGCGAGAATGACATCGGGTAAAGACTTAGCGAGGTCGCGTTCTCGGCGGGTGACGGCGGTGTCGTCAGTTTTTGGCTGGTGCTGCTCGTAGACAGCTCGTTCGAGAGGTGCATCGGAGGGATATGGTAGAGCAAGGCCACGATGCGCTCCATCCCAGGCTGGTGGAGTATGATAGTAGTGCGTGTACGAGGTGCCCAACTTTTTCCGGGCTACTGGGCCGATGGGTGTGGGGGTGATTCCACCCACACTCTTGTTAGCGAGCGCCGAGGCATTACCGATGCAAGTGCGACCAGACGGTAGTAAGGACCTAAGTATCATTGGACCGGGCGAACGGGTATGGGAGAAGATACCATTTCATTCAATTGGCGTGTGGGATCTGCTTATGTCAGCCTTGCAATGCAAATTAATTCAATCCCACCACCTTTGATGAGAATACGCCATTTTGTCGCAACTTAAGCTTTGAATTGGAGATATAAGGTGCTCATGCTGTCCTTCAAGCTCGTCATCTCTCACCCCTCAATTTCCCTTCCCTTCCCATGACTTCTGCCCATCTACCTCACGGTGGCGTGCTCAAGGTGCGATATTGCTCTATCCCGTCCCTCACCCACAGAACTAACCCCTTTCGGCTTTGTAGGATCTCCATGTTCGTGATGCTCCTCTCCAAAATTCTCTCAAGCAGGAGTCCGAGTCATTGCGCTCCTTAGTCCTTACCGAGGTTAGTCTTTTTCTTTTCCTCCCCCTTCCTCAATGCGCCGAGCACTATCTGAGCTCAACAATCTGCCCCAAGCGTCAACTATGTGACTTAGAGCTCATCATGAACGGCGGATTCAGCCCCTTGGAAGGATTTATGACCGAGGTTGATTACACGTCGTGCGTTCACTACGCCCAGCATCCAATGACCAGTGTACTTACTCGCCCGCCTCCAGGGTTCTGGAAACGCTACGGCTAAAGGATGGGACTCTCTTCTCTATCCCTATCAACCTGGATATCTCCCAACAGGACCTCAATGACCTATCGATAACTGTGGGTGATCGAATCGCTCTGCGTGACCCTCGAAATGACCACGCCTTGGCCATCATCTCAGGTACTGTGCATATTGCCTCCTTCTGAAACGATCCCAACTGACACCCACCAACTACTCAATCGCCATAGTGGAAGATATATACAAGTTTGACAAGGTTAAGGAAGCTCAGCTCGCATTTGGCGCTGATGATCCCGCCCACCCTTCTGTCGCCTATCTTCGAGACCACGTCAAAGATTTCTATATTGGTGGCAAAGTGCGGGCGATCCAACCACCCGTCCATTACGACTATGTAGGCCTACGATGCAAGTCATGAACCTCCTAGCCCATCGAGAACGGGAAAGTTAACGCGTCAACCCTTAGACACCCCTTCAGAGTTACGTACCCACTTCAAGAAGCTGGCCTGGAGGAAGGTCGTTGCGTTCCAGGTACGATGACCCGCTATCCAACACAAAGGGTTACTCTACTCACTAATATCCGTTTTGCAGACACGAAACCCGATGCATCGGGCGCATAGGGAACTGACTGTTCGGGCTGCCCGACAGCGATCTGCTAATGTTCTTATACATCCTGTCGTCGGCTTGACTAAGCCGGGGGATGTAGATCACTATACGTGAGTTGCGTCACATGACAAATCACCCCGGCCAGGAAAAAACTGATAAATGCTAACTTAGGCGTGTCCGTGCCTATCAAGCATTGATGCCTAAATATCCCAACGGGATGGCCCATCTTGCTTTACTTCCTTTGGCCATGCGGATGGCGGGTCCGAGAGAAGCAGTTTGGCACGCCATCATCCGCAAAAACTTTGGTGCCAGCCACTTTATCGTGGGGCGCGATCATGCTGGTAGGTGTGAAGCTAGAGTGATTTATATCAAGCGACTGAATTGGCGTAATCTTTTGTCAGGTCCAGGAAAGAATTCGGCTGGCATGGATTTCTATGGTCCTTACGATGCCCAGGTTAGTTTCTCTACGAACTTCAATCTACGGATTTTGTGCTCATCCTACCATATTAGGAACTCGTAGCAAAACACCAGGAAGAGCTTGCCATAGAGATGGTCCCATTTCAAATGGTGACCTATATCCCAGCTCTTGAAGAATATCATCCGGTAGACGAAGGTGGGTACATATGGGCACTAAAGTCGGCGAACACTTACACGGGCCATACACAGTACCCAAAGGCGCCGTGACACAGACCATCAGTGGAACCGAGGTAGTCACTGTCACGGGTATCTGGGCGGTGACCATCGTCTGACACTATTGTATCTCGCAGCTGCGCAATCGTCTGAAGAACGGGACGGTACGTCTGTCACTGTCACTGCGGTGATCATATAACTGATTGGGATGCCAAAGACCATACCCGAGTGGTTTAGCTACCCGTGAGTGAAATATCAAGTCTGGGTATCATTCCGGGCTCACGAGAAAGATATCTGCCCAGAGAGGTTGTTAAAACTTTGCGAGAGAGTTACCCCCCTCGTGTGAAGCAAGGTTTCGTCAGTAAGTGCATTCCGCCACCTATTTATCGCGCACCGCTAACTAATCGCACAGTCTTCCTGACCGGTCTATACAATTCTGGCAAGGATTCTATCGCTCGCGCGCTGCAAGTCACATTGAATCAACAAGGTGGGCGTAGCGTTACGTTACTTCTCGGAGAAACCATCGGCTCGGAGAGTTCGTCAACTCCTTCGGATCTGGTATCATCTGCTGAGAACCATCACGCGAACCTGCAGGTGAAGAACCAGATCATATCAAAACAAAATCGAACCTCATTTGCTTATTTCATTACTACTCGATTAGCGCATAGCATTTGTATCGGCTGAACTCGCGCGGGCGGGAGCGGCAGTCATCGTATCATCCATCGCACCCTCCGAGGCCTCTCGTCAGGCTGCGCGGAAGCACATCCTCTCCGCGGCGGGACCCGGAGCTAATTTCTTCCTGTTGCATATCTCCACTCCGTTGGAGCACAACGAGAAATCGGATAGGAAAGGTAACTATGCTCGAGCTAGAAAGGGGGAGATCCCTGGATTTATCGGAATTGGTGGGTCAAAGGTCTCCGCTGCTTGAATGAAAACATCCTAATTAGTCGCCCACAGATGTTGCCTATGAGGAGCCGAAGAACGCAAATCTTATTGCAGATCTCTCTCAGCAATCCGTACCAGAGATCGTCAATGGTATGTGACAATACATCGTTGAGCTGCATGCTCGCCATACTTATTATTGATCCCGTTGTAGGCGCCATCCTCTTGTTGGAAACTAATGGCTTGCTTTAGATGCAAAGAAGTAGATATGGGGAACTATAGATGTTGCATTTGAACGAAATATCACCGTTATAAACAAGTTACAGAAGTGGGAGATCAAAGATCAGTTCTCTGCTGTCCGTTAGGTTCTTCGAAAAGCCCCAGTGCCGAAGTTACGGTCTGTACAACCTTCTGCGTAATTCGTACACCGAGCCCCAAGCATAACGCAGTCTGTCTCCGGCATATCTCCAGTGCCTCTGACAACACTGATGATAGCGGGCCAATGGGCAGATTACGGTCGCTGCCTCCCGAGGGCTGTGGAGTACCACTCAAGATCCCAGAAGGTGTGTCCAACTTCAGTAGGGAAAAGAGATGGTCTTCAGTAAGAATTTCTCATCGTCTTGTCGACACCATGAAGCGAAAGAGCCCACCTCCGCTAGTGTTGAAGGGGAAGGCGTAGCCACTTTTGTCCCCTTTGAGGCCAAATTTACTGCCTCTTGACCGGCCCACATCCGCCTGAACTCGTCCACAGACTGAAGGCTTTCACTTAATTGATGCAAGGTATTGACGAGCGTTACAACCTCTGATCGCTGAAGGAGATTCGGGTTAAGAGTGGGACTACCGAATCGAAGAGACTATCAGATCTGAATTCCCCATGTTGATAAGCGCGATGTGAAAGACTCACTCTAATGCCTTTTCGTCCAGCTCAAAAAGGATCTTGAGAGCCGTTCCAAGCCCTGACGTCTGCACTTTACCCCATAGTCGGCACTTGTCGCAACCTACGCAGTCCATGATCCGCGTAATATTCCTAAAATGAACTTTAAACTCTTCCTTAAGAACCTGGGCGAGGGACGGACAGGCTCAGTTGATGCACACAGAAAGACGATAGCGACCGTACCTGGGCATCTTCGCCTCTGAAAAGGCTTGTCTCATCGAACTGGCCGACGTTTTTTGCAGTCCTGATGACGTTCTCCATGAGCTGCGACGTTGCTTTGTCCGCATCACCCGATGCGTCAATGCCAGTATAGATATCGTATGCAGATAGGTAAGGACCGGCTCTTGCAATAGCACGAAGCAGGATAACGGCATTGAAGTAGACATATTGCAGACGTTCCGGGTTAGATGCAATTCGGTCAATGAAACACTGTAGATTCGGAGCCCATGTGCCAGTTTTCTGGTCCAAGTTGTGCTTGCAGAGGTGGATAGAGATGGATGCGTGTAGACCTAGACGACCCCAGATATGCCATGTTTCATCAATGATGAATACATTACAAACTTTGAGCACAAAATCCAATACATACCAGAAACGACGCGATAGAAGACGCGTTTCTCCAAGCATGTTTCCTTCTCAACCTCGTGCGCTTGATTTACCAGCGGCGAGACGTGTACAGGGGTAATGCCAAATGGAGATGTTGTGAGGAGGTCATTTTCACCTTTGCCAATGCTTGCGTGGAAGTCTGCTTCTGAGATGCCGAAGCAGTTCTCGTCGTAGATGGCCTCCCAGATGCGATGTGCTGCGGGGCCGGAGTAACCAGTGAAGCGCTCGGGGTTCAGAGTGAGGTCAACGTATTCGCCATCTGACCGATTTGCAGTGTCATCAGTTATTGCACGTCCTATCGATGAAATCTAGAACTAACCCTTGGATTCGTCGTCATCGAGGACGCAATAATCAGAGTCGCGGTAGTAACACCCTGGTAGGGTTTTGCGAAGTTCGTCGGTTGGTGGTCGATTGAGGCGACTCAGGCATGCTGTTCGCCAAGCTTCGGGGATGTCCGACTACCAAAATGTGGACAAGTTAGGAACGTTTGCATCATCGGCGATACTACTATTGCGTACCTCATCTATTGTTGTGACGGCGCAGTCCCTTAGCACGCAGTAGCCATTGGCCTCCCAGTAGGGACACTCGCGACTGAGGTCAATCTACAGTTCAAGGGGCAACGGTTAGTGGGACGCCGCGCCAGGCGAACGAACACGTCGCACCTTCAGATATTTGAAGAACGGTGTTCGCACTAGTTTATGAAGGTTATGGTGTAGGTCGTCATTGACGCTCTCGAGTGTCTCATAATCGCATTGTGTTGTTTCGATTGGCCCTGACATCTGAATTGGACATGAGCTAAATTGCCTCCGCGTGGACTTTCATTGCATTATGGACCAACGTTGCATTGGGATAGGGCGGTTGATGGGCGGTGCTCCAGAACTTGTCGGACGCCAGAGCGTGAAGGGTTGTTGGAGAGAAAGGACTGGCCATGAGCAGCATATGCAAAGTATGATGAAGTGTAGTCCACGATGAGGGCAAGGACAAGAGCAGGAAAGAATATTCGCCGGATGGCCATAGTAGATGATGATGGAGTGAAGCAAGAAGTGGTTGAGAAAGATTAATGAATAAGGTAACTTGAGTAATCCAGTGTCGCAATACGTGGTTCAATCAGGAGAAAGTGGAGGAGATGTGTCGGCGCCTCCGGGAACTGAGGTATATGTCTCACGCTCAGAAGCTCAGCGTTTTTCCTGCTATTCCCCATACCGTATGGATCCTTGGAACGAGGGGACCCATCTCGGGCCTCCCTCCAAGCAGCTCAACATCCCCCGATTCATAGAGCAAGCAAAGCAGGCCAGTCTTTTGGACAGGGGGACCGCGACTGGCGACGCGATCACGGTGAGGTGGTTTAGCATTTCAGAGCCCGAGCGTGTCGCAATCGAGGGCGACTGCAAGTGAGTACAATAGAAAGTGCATCCAATCTTGTGCATCACTGACCATCACACTTTCCCTCAGCCTCGATGATCTTGCTGCACAATCCGTCGAGCACTGGAGTGATCCTGCATCGCGCGCGTCCCTTGGTATCTGGCAGGATGAAACCATGCTGAAGACAGTCGAGTCCAATGCCCTCGCTTTAGACAAGGACTGTAAAGATTGGATGAAAAAAGTCTTGGCTCAGGTTGAGAAGAGGCGTGCCTCGGAGGACGAAGATTGTGGGTATGCCCACGACCAGCTTACTCGTCACAGCCCGTCTCATAGTTTAGGACACATACTCCTATAGTCAAAGAACAGGTCGGAATTCGCCAACAGCTTGATGGCGTGGGGCTGGATTCCTGGGCGTGAGATATCCTTTCTCTCATCCCATCTAAAATCTCGGCTTATCACCTTCGGTTGGCAGTTCGGATGTGGACGCTGTACACTACGTTGTACGCCCGACGGTAGACTCGGTCAACACACTGGTTGAGATTGTAAGCGTGCTGGATGGAGAGGACGGTCATAACGATTTTAACATTGATCGGTTTCCTCTGATATAGAGGGAGGCATGCTACGCGACCCCGCACGCTGTTGACGGGACCACCGATGTTCTTGTCACTATGTCTGTTTTCCGATACACTCAAAGCAGGGCTTCTCCGATCCACCGGCTTGGTGCAAGATACGTCTTCCTAGCGTCGCACACGCTTGGAGATCTCGTGGATTTATTGGCATGTCCGAGTAATGACATCCCATCAGAAGTAAGTAGTGCAATCGACAAATAAGATTTTCTGACCGCCTCCAGCTTTTAACGCCTGTAGGTCGTCGATGAACAAGGAAATGTCACTGATTATAAGACGGACGTTAAAATGGACTCAGGTGCTTGCATCATCGGCTTTGAAGGTGTCAATGATCCCGGGGCTTTGGAGGGGGCTAGCAATGTGACGGGTGATCCCGAACCAAGTCTAACTCGCGGTCTAGTGTTCGGAGATGGAACGAGCGACGACGACTACGCCAGGTGCGTTTTTGAAGCTAATCAAGAAAGCTGGCAAACCTCACACTTAACTCTACATATAGCCACTACCTCACTTATATCAAGATGAAGACTGCTGATGGTAGCGAACAGATGACGGTGAACCCAGCACAGCACAGGCTTATGCGAGCAACAACGTGCATGGCGGACACGCCGTTGCATTCGTTAGTGCTGCGGCTCCATTTCCCATACCTCTTGATCCATCAAGGGAATTGCCAGCATTATTTCTGTATAGACCAAATCCGGTGAGTGGGGCGTTCTCTACCCTTAATTGCACCGCGCACTCGATTATGACATGCGCACAAGGCTGCGCCAAACGCTCGATCCACCCAGTTCACATTTCCCGTTGACGATATTCGCCGGCGCAAAATCACGAGCCAACTGTAGGATCTGCGCGAAATGGCCGGCATCGCTCTCTATAGTTGGGGATTCTCGGTTAGGAGAGACTCCATGCCTAGTGTGTAGCAGATGCTGGGGCAGGCTGGGCAAATCGCCAGACGATGAGGCTGTCCTCATTGTCCCCTTAACAGCAGGCGAGATGGCATGAATTTACTCCGCATTTAGGTGTTCAAGTTGCCCGCCTGAAATATTTTTATTCAAGTCCGAGGAGTAACATAAGACATGATAATCAATTACTTTATCAAGTGATTTTCCAGAGAGAGAGGTAGTAACAACCTATAGCGAAAACAGAATCCGACAGAGGCCGGGTATATGCTCAATCTACAATGGGGAAAGAGTAGAGAGGGAGGAAGAGCGGTCATCCCACGAGAGGTTGAAGGAAAATATACACCTGTACAACATGATCAATACGAAATGACTAAGAAGAGAACAGAGCATACGTTTAAAGAGGGAAGATACGGGATGGTTTTAGTCCGGTCGCGCCTTATGACCAGTTCATTCGCCGTTGTTGCCGTTGCTGTTAGCGATAGTGCTCCTGCTTTTCTTTGCTTTTTCCCGTAGTCCGACAGCGCGAGCCACCCATGCGACCATATCTACCTCACGTACAGAGTCCTCTTTGAGCCATGGGTGCTCCAACAACTGTGCATATGTGCCACGTTGTGTAGGTTCCTTCATCAGGCTAAACACACAAGTTCAACGAATGTCAGATTTGTGTAGCACATGTTTTTATTCCTGAGCGAGTAATGAAGGAACCTCACCATCTATCAACAAAGTCATTTGCGGTCTCTGAATAACCCATTGGCATCCTGGGGCTCGGGCCGTGCACGATCGCAGTGAGCTGAGCGAACACGTTTGAGTACATCTCCGGTGGGTAGGGGTATTTTCCCATGCCAAGTTCGATGACGGAGAGGCCCAGCGACCAGACATCGGAGGACACCGAGTACGTGCCTTGTTTGTTTTGCGCCTCGCCGTGGATACGTTCCGGCTAGTGCCAGACAAATGGGCAGAGTCAATTATTCGCAAGAGTAGACTAGATGGTACAGGTGCGAGGCTTACCGCCATGTAGCTCTGGCACCCGATATTGGTTTTTGCCAGACTTTTCTCAAGCTGCCCTGACACACCAAAGTCGCAGAGCTTTACCTGACCCTTCTTGTTCACGAGTACGTTCGTCGGCTTCACGTCTACAGCGTTTTATGATTAAGCCTTGAACCAGATGGGAGGACCGGACCGTTGGTGTAGATCTTACCTCGATGCATGACATTCAATTCGTCCTTGAGGAACTTGAGGCCGCGAACCATGCTCCCCGTGATACGGGCCATGACATCCTCCGGGAGACCGCCGATGATTGGCCCACCAGGTTGCCGGTCATCCCCAACAAAGTCACTTCCGCTGGGCGGTGTTAGCGTGGGCAGCTCAGCTGGGGGCGTTGCCGCTTCCCCGTTCGCTGCTTCTGCCTTCGAGGCGAAATCATCCGGATGTCCGATAAGGGTATCGAGACTGCCGGCGTCCATGTACTCCATACAATAGTACACGCAGCTCTCAACGAAGAACGCCCCATAGAACTCGACGATCTCTAGTGCAGATGCGCGATGGAGGATCTCAAGCTCGACTAGGATGGAGTTGAGTTTCGATTGATCAAGCTCTAGTCGGATTTCCTGTGATCGACGCGGAAGTATCAGCACAAGAGTCACGATTTGGAGTCATTAGCGACTGACCTTCATGGCCATGACCACCTTGGTCGGCTTGTGGAAGACTTTCTTGACGGTACCGTAATTGCCTCGCCCAAGTTCCTCCTCAAGCTCAAACTCGGACATGTTTATCGCAAATGACGAGCCGTTAGAGAAGTCGACGCCAGAAGCATGCAATACAGCCTTCCCAGTGAATCGGAGGGCGCCGGAAGGATCACTGGAGAAGAGTGATAAATCAATACGTGATGTGTGAAGACATTAGAACCGAGAAAAGGCCTCACACAATCTTGTTAAAATTGGCAAAAGGAGTGGATGCCGGTGTCGGCTTCCGGTCATTAGCGTCATTGAAGTCTGGACGACCGAGTCGGAGGCCGGCAGCAGCGGCGCCTCCAGATACCGGAGGCAATGCGGGATCACCCTGAGGCAAGATCTGATTGAGGCTCATCTTGGGCTTAGTCCGGCCGGCTTGATTTGAAGCGATGGCGGCTCGACGTGCTGCGAGGCCGGATAAGGCTGGTGGCATGGGGTGCGGAGATGATGGGCTATTGTTGAGCGAGGTAGTAGCCATGGCATTTGTAGCGCCATTAACATCTGGTGGTGGACGACCAGGAGCGATTCCGTTGGGCATGCGAGATCTAAGGGATGGGGGCATGGGAGGGTGGGCTGGACTGGAGCCATTGAGGGAGTGGAATGATGGTGAAGGGTTGTTGCTGGAGCGGGCAAGTTGCTGGGGGTTTAGATGGGTTAATGAGGCAGGTTGACTGATGTGTAGAGTGGACTCACTGCTGCCATCCTTGCTTGTAATGCGGGTGGGATGCGAGTGGCAGTGCCGCCTGGAGTAGCAATCATGCTGCGTTGGGGTGGTTGAGTGGCATCCATGAGAGGGTGAGATGGGTGGGATATGGTAGATGGTGGTAGTAGTGGTAGTATTAGTAGGTAGAAGAGAGTGGGATGACGTGCAGGTACACCAGCCACTCGGCACCGGCGATTTCAGCCATCCACGCCCATTCAATACTCAATTTACATTTAGACCTCGCCGTCTTTCTCCGCAATCTCATCCTTCTACCACCACCGTATCACCAAGCCCCAATGGCATCACGTCTAGCAACCATCTTTGGCACTGAACAAGACAGAGTCAATTGCTCCTTCTACTACAAAGTGAGTCTAAAGCCGCTCTCCTAACTCCCCGCGATCTTGCTCATAAAAAATTTGTGAATTTTTTACTAACAGTGACCCCTCTTGCCTCCACTCCCCGCAAACATTTTACAGATCGGTGCTTGTCGACATGGCGATCGATGCTCTCGCAAGCACATCAGGCCTCCATTCTCTCAAACTATCCTTCTCCCCAACGTCTACCACAATCCCGCTCACGACCCCCAGAACAGACTCACCGACAAGGAGCTTCAGGATAACTTTGATGCCGTATACGAGGATTTGTATTGGTAAGTGTACATCACCACCCCTTCCATCGGGTTCCATGCTGACGTGGCCCATACAACGGAACAGCGAGCTCGCCAAACATGGTCATCTCCTCGAACTTCACGTCTGTGACAACGTTGGCGACCACCTCATCGGCAACGTATACGCTAGATATGAATGGGAGACAGAGGCTCAGAATGCCACCGATAAACTGAACGAACGTTGGTATGCTGGTGCGCCTCCCATTTTAGTGCCTCTCTTGAACCGACCGCAAATCACTAATAGAGTTGCATATCTCATCCAGGCCGTCCACTCTACGCAGAGCTCTCTCCGGTAACCGACTTCCGGGAAGCCTGCTGCCGCCAAAATGAAAATGGCGAGTGTAACCGTGGTGGTTTCTGCAACTTTATGCACCTTCGGAATGCGTCAAAGCCACTTGTCTCTCAGCTCAAGGCCGGTCAGCGACTAGAGAGGCGTCAGAACCCTACTGCCCCGACCGAAGGCGGTGGATGGGAGCCCCCTGTCCCGCGCAACGGTGCCGAACCCTCCTGGGCAGCCCCAGTAACGGAGGAGAGGAGGCGTAGTGCCAGTCCACCGCCTCACCGATCTGCATATGACTAGCTGCGCTCTTGATGTGTTTGTAGGATCTGGGTTGTGGTAAATACACTTGGCTTCATTCTTACATATGATAGGCGCAAGACAAACAAAAGTCAGCGACATAAAACTCTCTCAACCCCGACCCGCCACTCTAGGTTCTAGCGCCCGTTGCCCCTTGGGTCACTACCGTAGGAACTGTGGTCCTGTTGTTGTCCTGAAACTCTGGCACTGCGCTTTTGGTGATTTCTTGTGACACGATGGAGGGGTGCACATCAGCCTCTGCGAGCGCGCTGCCCAACCCCTCAGAGTTGGTGGGGACATGGGTGCCACTGGTCATCGTGAAGTTTCCGACTGCTGTCATGTTAAGGATGACATCTTGGCGTGTCCTGCAGGAGGAATCATGAGTTGTGCGGGCGAGGAAGATCGTACCTTTTGGGGTTGAACACTCACTTCTACTCAGTCGCGAACTTATTGATCTCCTTTCGTGAGACGTTAGGCATGTCCTTGATGCGCTGCATCACTTGGTCACCCTCCCACAGTTGTGTTGGCTTGGTCTGGAACCATGCCCCTATAACTCGTTCTTGTTGAGGTGTAAACGCGCCTTCGTCTGGTGGCCTGGCGAAATCAAATTAGTCCTCCCAAAGAACAATGCGACGGAGGCTTCTTTTAATGGCGTGACTCACGCATTGATGGTCTCGATATGTCGACCAGACTCTTCAAAGGCTAGGCCCAAGGCCCCTAGCAGTGCTGCGCTGGCTGTGACTTTGACGATCGTTGGACCAGATGGCCGACGTTGGATGGAGCGGTAGTGTCTGGAACAGGAAGACATATGTTATCCGCGAGCAAAAAGACAGAAAGCGCCTCTCTTCACAATAATGCACTTACGCTGGAGCCTTTAACGCTAGTCTAGCACTAAGTGCGACAAAGTCGCCCTGATCGGTGGTGGCGACAGTGTCCTCGCCATTCCGGACAGCGATAACAGGCGTACCACGATGTAACAAAGTCGTTAGCGGTCTGGTAGAGACTAGGGAGAGTAAGAGTATCAAGTGTGACGGGACTGAGGTCAGGCGCATATAGATGAGAGCGGGAGAATGGAAAGAGCAAAGCTTTAGGCCACAAGCGGACGGTAAGATATAACTTCAGTGATCGAAAGCTTCATCATGAGGTCGGAGGTACAATAGTTTCACGACCGCTTAAGCGATCTCACAGAACAGCAAGTTGCCGCAGGCCGCGTGACATAAGCGCGAGCCTTTGTAAATTTCTATCTCTTCAACGCCTTCTGCTGCCCGTATGTATGCCCCAAAGCGAAAGTCGCAAGAATCAGATTCAGAAGATGACGAATATAATCTCCCGTCCGATGAACGTCCAACTCACTCGGGCGACGCTGATGCTCTCGACATATTCAACTCCCTCGTTGGACCAAGCACTAAAAAGAGCAAGAAGACCGAGCCGTTAGCAGAAGATGCGTCTGGGGAAGATGGAGATGATTTGGAGATGATCCAAGCACAACTCGGTCGATGGAATATCAAGAATGGCATGTCAGTGATCAAGGAGCTGGGTAAGGCAGCTCTGAAGGGTGCTTCTGGAGGCGGGAGCTTCCAGAGCATGGGTATGTGTCCCTCGCCGCTCATCTTGACCTCGCCACTCTAATGAGAACTTTTTAAATAGGTTTAAATCCCTCTCTTCTCAGGACGCTATTGATGAAGGGGTACAGGATCCCGACCCCGATCCAGCGTCTCGCTATACCCGCCTTGCTTGCCAACCCTCCTCGCGACCTCGTCGGTATGGCTCGAACGGGGTCCGGAAAGACTCTGGCCTACATGGTCCCGCTGCTACAACGACTTGGTTGTCAACATGGCACAGCGTTTGGTGCAAGAGCCCTGATCCTAGTTCCCACTCGTGAGCTTGCACTTCAAGTTCTCAAAGTCGGGAAGGATCTGGCGCGTGGATGGAATAGTAGCGGGGGACAACATGCTGGAGAAGCCCATGTTGACGAGGATGTCGTAGGACCCAATGGCAAACCGAAAGGACTTAGGTGGGGGTTGATAGTCGGAGGAGAGAGCTTAAACGAGCAGTTCGAGGTCATTGCTAACAACCCTGATATGTGAGTCAAGTCCCAGCTTGTACTCTGTCGTACCAGTCACCCACAAAACTTCAAGTATCATCGCCACACCCGGTCGACTTCTTCACTTGGCTGTCGAAATGGAGTTAGAGTTGAAGACAGTTCAATATGTCGTATTTGACGAAGCCGATCGACTTTTCGAACTTGGGTTCGACACCGCCCTGCACGAGATCCTCCAGCGACTGCCTCCCACCCGCCAAACCCTCCTCTTCTCTGCCACCCTTCCCAAGAACCTCGTCGAATTCGCCCAAGCAGGCCTTCAAGATCCTCGGCTCGTACGTTTAGACTCTGAAAGCAAGCTCAGCTCTGACCTCCGCATGGCATTCTTCTCCGTGAAACAAGCCGAGAAAGACGCCTGCCTTCTGACCCTGCTACGTGACATTATTCGTGTACCACCGAGGAAAGAAAGGTTAAGCAACACAGAGAAGAAGAAGCCGAAGAAACCACGGGAGGGATTGGTTCAACTCGCCGCGCATCAGACACTTATCTTCGCCGCAACCAAACATCACGTCGAGTACCTTCATAATCTGTTGACTGTTGCTGGCTACGCCGTTTCGCACATCTATGGTTCGCTTGATCAAAGAGCACGTACAGAGCAGATGGACGCCTTCCGAGATGGGACCTCGGACATCCTCGTAGTCACAGATGTGGCTGCTAGAGGCATCGACATACCCGTCTTGGAGAACGTGGTCAACTACGACTTCCCGCACGGGGCACGGGTATTTGTCCATCGTGTCGGGCGAACAGCTCGAGCTGGCCGGCAAGGTTGGGCATGGTCGTTCGTATCACATGCAGAGCTCCCTTGTATGCTTGATCTACAACTGTTCTTGGGGAGAGAGTTAAGGATTGGTGCAGACCTGACCGCTGGCGAAGTTCCGTTCACCGAGCACCTCATCCTGGGTACCTTCCCCCGCGATATCTTGGACGATGAGATCGAGCGCATTCAGACTCTAGACAAGAGCCATAGTCACCTACCGACGCTGCGGGAGGTTATGATCAGGGGGCACGGGCTCTATGAGCGCACAGTAGCCAAGGCCAGTCAGCCCAGCTACGCGAGGGCCAAGGAGATGATGAAGGACAGCGCGTGGGGTTTGGCCGGGAGTCCAGGGGAGAGTGCCGCTGTCCATCCTGCGATCAAGTTGCGGGGTGCTAGGAGTAGCTTTGGCAAACGGACATCAGAAAAGCCTGTCGAGGAAGAGGAAAAGGCCAGGGCAAGGCAAGAGATGTTACGCATGGTGAATACCTTCCGCCCTCAAGAGACGGTGTTCGAGGTCGGTGCGAAGGGAAAGAGTCTGGGCGCTTTACTCATGAAGGAGCGACGAAAAGCACTTGTCAAAGCCAAGGAGAGGGCGCCAATACGAACCCTTGTGAAACCGAGCTTTGGCGATGGCACAAGCGGTGCAGCTACATATGTGATGGAAATGGCCGACGATGTCGACATCGGGGTAAGAGTTTGTCTTGAAGCTAGTATAGCCAACAAAACTCAACGCTTCACTATTATCGCCTGCGTAGGCCGCCTTTGCTTCTAGCAGCAAACCGCCGAACTTTCGTGACTCTGATTTCTATCTACCATACCAACAGAAGAACGCTGAGTCTGACAAGGGGTAGGCCTTTGAAACTTTTAGGCCCCTATCTCCCACACGAACTAACTATACTGCCTACCTAGATATTCCTTGAAGGATGGGGCCTCTTTTGCGCAGAACGCGCAATCGGTGACGTTTGACTTGGGCACCGACGAGAAGCTAACAGGACGACAGCGGCACGGGTCTCAGCTCCACTGGGACAAGAAAAACAAGAAATTCGTGAAGGGCACTGGCGAAGGTGCAGATAACATCAAGATGATCAGGACCGAAAATGGGACCAAGCTCCCCGCATCATATCGGAGTGGTTTGTTTGACAAGTGGAAGCTGAAGAACCATACGAAGCTTCCTCGAGCTGGGGAACAAGAGCTATTGAGTCAAAGTCAGACCGGCGGAAGTTTGGGCAGCGGTGGTGGTAGCAGATTCTTCAAGCACAAGAGTCAGACGGAGGCTAAACCTCTAGACCCCAAACACATCAACTACGAGCGGAAATTCAGACAGCAGATGAAGAAGATTGCCAACGCGCAAGGCGATACACTGGAAGGTGAACCCGTTAAACTTCCTAGGAAGGGGGCACGATTCGGCGGAAAGCCAATGAGCCACGTGAAGAACGAGCTGAAGTCTGCAGCAGTAATCCGGAAAGACCGTAAATCAAAGGAGAAGCGCCGCGCTCGGAACGGACAGCCAGCGAAGGGTACAGGAAGAGGGCGATGAGTTTAATGCGTTCTACCGCGGGTTTTGTACGCAAGTACTTTATGATGTTTCCTGTGAATACTCCCACTTCGCGCCATCGCCCTCTACAATTGGAATTTCGGGCTTATCTTGGATCAAATCGACTCCAACACTCTGTAAGGCATCGATGCACCATCGCGGGTAACCATTTGTACCGAAGTAACTGGCAAAGAATCTCTGCAGACTGCGTAGTGGTTGGATCGAAGAATCAGTCTTCCATTAGCTAAATTATAGACAAGCTTGCTTACTAGTCTGGGAAGGTCCCTTGGATGATGGCGTCCCTTACCTGGCCCATGAGTTTAGCTTGAAAGACGAGGTTGTGCTGGGTAATTGCTGAATAGGAAAGTCAATGCACAGTCGGTGAAGGATGATATATTTCGCTTACCATGCGCAACCGTTGTCTCATGGGATATGAGGTGGTGAATCAGCGCCCGGGACATTCCGGATGTACAAGTCGGACAATGACAGTCCTTGTCAATGGGGTCCATGCTCTTCGCGTGTTTCTTCAGCCCTGTGCAACACCCACTGCCAGTGAATACTCAAATGGGAATCCATTATATAAAAGGTCACTCACGCAGATTCAAGGGACCGTTGAACGTAAGCGCGACACCAAACCGAGCCGTTCGAGTGGGGAAAACGCAGTCTGGGCAATCCATCCACCACGGATGATGATTACTATATAGGTAAACCGCGAACAAGATACTTACCTGCCATGTCGACGCCAAGGGCGACGCATACAAGCAGATCTAGAATCCGGTCACAGTGAGTAAATAGCCTAATAAGTTGATCGATCCACGCACCTTCAGCGAATCCGACGCCCATAACGTATCGTGGGCCTAAAATATTTACACAGGTGAGTCCAATACTTAAGCAGCTATCAAAATCACTGACGATTCACGGGAAGCGCTGTGGTGCATTGATTGACGCTATTTGCCGGGTAACGCAGGTGAGGATAATTTGGAAGCTGAGGGATGTATATATCGCACATTTTCCAAAAGATATCTTGAGATAAACCCTTTTAGCCACACTTCTAAGCGAGGATGCTGTGCGAGCCATACCTTTCGCCTCTCCGCCGCTCAGCCCTCCCACTGCATATCCTGGAATGTGATCTTGGCGCTTCACCATTTCATCTAGGCACTTGCGGCGGAGCTCGTGGTCGAGACCACCTTGAATGATGGCAAAAAGATTCTGACGATCTTTCTTTCCGCTCATCTCATGCTCCGCGATACATCTGTCTAGCCATCGAACTGAGCGTAACATCGCCTCCTCCATTCGGGGACCCGCAGTGAGGCTGTGGACTGCAAGGAAACGTCAGAAATGGATTATGTTTTATTTATTCTTTGATATCGGTGAGGCTGTTCTTGCCTACATCGTCCAGCTGCATTATAATATCGGCGCCTATGGAGTGCTAGTACTTGTTGGTTTGCTTGACCTAGAGGTTGAAATGTTCGCTCACTTGGATACGCATCGATTCCTCCGGCTAATGAATTGTGATGAACACATTAAGTCAAGGTCGTTTCTACTCGCCACTTACTGTTAGCATTGTGGGCTCCCCGGTAAAGGGTGATGAGAATAGGACGCCTTGCTCAGTAACTTCCGAGAAGGACGCCAAGCTAACCATCTGGAACCCTCCACTATCCTGATAAACAGTCTATTACATGAGCTTTGAGTTTGCACAGGGAGCGAGACTAGGCTTACAGTGAGCATGTTCTTCCTCCACCCCTGGAATACATGCGCTCCCCCGGCAGCGTCAAGCACCTGCTTCCCAGGCCGAAGGTTCAGGTGATACGTGTTGTTAAGCAACAAGGTAATTCCTAGCTCTTCTGTCTGCTGAGGAGTGAGCCCTTTGATAGCTGCTTGAGTTGCCACTGGCATGAAAGTTGGGAGGATCGTCGTCCCATCTATGTTTCAACAGGTATCTGTGAGATTTTGTCTTCTGTTGGAACCAATCGACATACGCGCAAGTGTCATTCTAGACACACGTGCTCTAGTTGTCCGACATTGTGCGATGATCTCGAATTGCATTTTGGCGGTGAGTTCGAGTCGGAACAATTCAGGAACAAAGTGCAGTCGCGGTAAGGCCGGGGTCTTTCTCTCCAATCACTATGCCGAACTTGTCTATTTTGTACAAGGCGTATATACAACATATCGCGTTACAGGCGACAGTTCTTCTTTGAATTGTTCGGAGACCGACTCAGAAACCCTAATCCGTCTGACGCTACGTTGGGCTACCGCCGGATAAAGTCAGTCAAGCTCTTCAGCTGCTCGAGCGTCAAGAAGATAAGGATCGTCGTAGGTTGCAACCGACTCCAAGCGGGTATCCAGCTGTGATAAAGAGAGGAATAGAGGTTGAGAGATTAGCAACCGCTGCGCGGAGAGCATGCTTACCCTTTGAACCTAATAGCACCCGAGAATCAGTTAGTATCATCGTGGCATTGCGGCTGCTAATAGTGCTCACATAAACATTGGGCCTTCATTCTTGAAGCTGTTTCTCAGTACGACCATTGTCGACTAAGAGGATGGTCAGACGAGAACTAGGCGAGGGTTGTATTTGTGACGTACAGATGATCCTGGCCCCGAAGCATTCATGACTCGACTCTGTTGCGCGGTGTAAGTGTATACCATAGAGCTATCCTTGAAAAGTATATCATACCTTCAAAACATCTGCTGGGGAGCAAACGGCTATGAAATGGAGGATGAATCGTGAGACGGCGTTCATTGCGGCTCGATAGGAATACTGACTTGTGGCAACCGTTCCGGCGAATAACGATGCCGTAAAGTGGCAGTAGATATTATCGCTAAAGAGGGCGTCAGGCGAGTGATACTAGATCATTTGGGATTACATACCCAAAATACTTTGTCTTGAGGAGGAAGCTTTTGGACCAATCATATCTGTTCAGAAAGATGGTTTAGCGGGTGATCGACAAAGGATGAGCGACAAGTACGAACGCGGCAAGTTGACTGGCATTCATGAGCATCGACCGGATGACGTTAGGATATATGCCTCGAGTGAGTGACGACACTCCCTAAACAAAACTGTAAGGCTAGGCAGCAACTTTGCCATGCGGCGAGTGAGCTGCCTACCTCTTCACGGATCATCTGTAATAGAGGGTGGTAAGCCTGAGATATAGAACGGAATGGCGGATGACATACGCGGAATAGTCCATCAAAGCAGTTCTTGTAATTCAAGCGCTTTTCTGGTGCTTTGGCGAAGTCTCCTTGCATGCGAACCTGCCACAAGATGCCATCAGCATGCATGCGCTGATCGATCGGTGCAGGCGTTGCCCACCATCAGGATCTCTCCCGGGTTACCAACTACTCCTGCTATACTTCCTGCCATGGCACCAGCCGTCGCTAGTTTCCATGCCGGCGAGTTGGGTCCTAACAACGCGAAGAGATATAAACTTCAAAGCAATAAGTTCAATGGATGATGTGGGGAGCACGAACCAGCCTTGAGGATTTTCTTGGACTCGTCGTATGCCCAGAAGCGGCACATGGAGTAGGTCATCTGCCGGAACAGCGTGGCGCTGACACCATCGAAGAGGCCCCTAACCCCTAATTTCCAGGCACAGGTATCAGCATGTGGATCAGTGGGCGATGATACGGAGATGCAAGTCGATACCTGCAGTTCGGACAGTCTTGCGAAGTGATTGGATCATTCCTATAATGGGAAAGTCTGAATCAGAGAGCCCTGATCGGGAGCTATGGCTGGGCGCTAACCGGAATCTCCGGATGCCTGCAACCTGTTGAGGAGCGAGTTAGACTCTGAACTGACGTGCCATGCACAGATATGTGAAGGCGTCGACTTACCGGACTTTAGTAAGATCTAGAGGACTGATGTAATAGAATTGATGAGTCGCTGGAGCGCGATTGTTTGAAGATTAGTAACTGGACTAACTGAGTGATACTGGCCGCTATGGATGCCGCAATACCACCAAGGTACAAGGGATATGGCTGCTTTTTCTTGGAGACTGGTATCGTCTGGGCATTGGCGGTCGCAGACATGATGAAATGGTGAAGATTGGTGACGGGAAGAGTATGAAGACTAATAGACTGCCTAGGGCCAAATCCCCAATCAATGTGTGCGAATATAAAGGAAAGTACTCTCGGACGAACCCGCCTCAAGAGTTAGCCGAGAGTGTAGGAGTCGACAGACGACGGTTGACTGTTGAATAGCAGTCGCTTTGAGGTGAGGACGTTCTCGGGCCGGAGCAATAAGAGGCGGCGTTCCGCCCATAGAACCCACGCCTTCACTGATTCTTCGGGTTTCCGGAAGTTGGCATACAATAGGAGAGTTCATGCTTTAGAAGTATGTCACTCGCACTCAGTCAAAGCTCAGTATCCTGGAATGCTTCGGCATGGCTAAACTTGGACACTTGCTTCCATACAGAACACAGATAGCAGATACTTCGGAATCTAGTTCGAAATCTATATTCCCGCACTCAGAGCGTGATAATTAACTGGACCAGGGCTCTAGGATGTGGGGTAGGGAGAACGCGGGGGTGTTGTGTTTCAAGTGTGAGAGAGGCGCTTATTATGATCGACACCTTGCGAATTACCATCTCCCAGATATTCCTGCGTCGCGATCTGCATGCCTGGCACGGGTGATGGCTCGGGGCATCCGAAACGTATGCCACCGCAGCGCTCACCAAGTGTCAAGGAGTTGATTCAACAGCTCGAGCAACGTTCACCTTCTCGTCTCAATTCAATTTCCAGTACCCACAACACGCCACCCCCAATCACCGCCCGATTCCGCCACAGAAACCCAGCACCCGCGACGATACATTCCAACCAAACTGAGGGAGGAAATAACCGCGATGCGGGAACCTTGGGCGCTGATCCGGTGGCTTTGGCTACCCCGTCCAAGCTGTCCCCTATGTACACACCAGTACTTGGAGGAAGAGACGCGCCCCCATCACCTACTGATCTTGAACCCACCCCATCCCTGAGCATTGCTCGACGACTTTCCTTCAACTCACAAGCGCCTACAACACGCTCAGAAACCAACACGCTCATTTCAGACCCATTTGTTGTTCAAACTTCTATACGAGGCGGAGATGCAGAGTCGGGGATGCATGAAGAGGAGGAGAACTCTGCTGGTACAAAGCCCTGGAAACGTAGTGGAGAATCTTTTGGCCATTCATCCTCTTATGTCCAACTGCAAGACCTTCAAGCTGACTCGAGCTCATCGAGCACAACAAAACTCCGCCGCACTACATCTTCTTCTACTCTTGTCGCTAGTATGCCGGAAATTACTCAACGCCATCGTCATCGGCCAAGTAGCAAACCTCCGGTCGAGACAACCGAACTTTTTTCCCATCGAGCAGCTGCCCTATCCCTCCCAGAGCTGGATCGATACATGGAAGGGTTGCCGTCTACTCAGTTCTCCCATCCAATTCAAACACCTCCTTCCGTGTCTTCCATCATCAGCCGGATATCACAACACGACCCTCCGATTGAGGACCATCGGCAGAACAAACCGCCACCAAAAAGGTTTCCACCACTAGACCTACTCGACGGTGCGAGCATCTCAAATCTGCGCGACAACTCTGGCCTCCCTCCGACGTGGAGAGACCGAAATACCTTGTTCTCAGTGGTATGACAGAGACATCACTCCTTATGTATCGACCGCTCATTCAAAACATTCTAGGTCACCGGTTGGGTTCTTGGATTAACAGTGAGATATCTACTAATTCATCCTTTGTCGCGAGATCTCAAAGATACGAGCATTTTCATAGGGTTCTAGCATGATCGCGACGTTTTACAGCCTACAAGGTGTATATGATAGCATCCAAGTGTTTGCTCTCATTCTCACGTCCATTGGTAATTCATGTCCGCACCGCATTCTTGAGCGGACCTGACTCTAACGTTTATTTCAAGTGCACATGACGAGTGATACTACAAAGACCGCATGGCGACAACTCCTTCTTGGCGTCATGTGCGTGAGGGACCATGAAGCTTTCCTCTCCTACCTATTCAATCCGCTGATAGACTATCGCATATACCAGTCCCAACGTCCTCGCCCTTAACATCTCAGCCCTCACACAATCAGTTGTCGTCTTCGTTGTCTTCCAGTTGTGCACATTTGGACTGGTGATCTACTTTCACTGGCAGACACGTGTCTACATCCACATTCAGCCGATGCACGAGGGCATCTTCCAACTTCCAGAGAGTGCCAAGTCACGCGGCTGGGGATTGCTCCTCGTCAGCTTTCTGTTGATGGTGCTATATTTGCCTGTCAGCACTTTGACAGTACACGCACTCGTGGGTGGTCAATGTTATACGTTCTCATGATGGATCGATCTCTTACGTGAAACTCCAATATCTAGGTTTGGACTTCGGACTTTTGGCCGGTCGCTAATCCGTACCTCAACGCTACAACATTTCCTCCTGTGGTACCTCCCTTAGGGCCGTCAACAGAGTTCCGCGATCCATTAGGTCAATGCCTTTGGGGCTCATAAAATGATTTGCTTGCCCCCTCGCCTCATTTACTTTCTCTCTAGACTTCTGCTATACAACGACCATGCGTCAAGACTCTTTCAACTGGGCACCCTTCGTTATCATCTGCTCTCTACTGTCCTTCGCTTCGGTGAGCTTGATATGGTTGTGTTCAATACCTCGACTCACGTAAGGAGCCTGATTTCTTTAGGTCACGGTGTATGTCCCCATTCGTCTGTGGCTGACGACGACACGATGCCTACCGGTCGTTGAGCGATTCTCTGCTCTTGGGCGTCCGCGTAATGAAATCGAGATGGAACACGAGTATCAGCGATTGCTTGATAGGGATCCAAATCCAGTGTCATTCTTATATAACGGTTAGTCCCATAGCTTTCAAAGAATGCTTATATTGGGACTCAACACTCGGCTTTTCTCGCGACAGACTTTCGGCGGACGTGGGGCACCTACAAATCGATCTATCTTGTTATGAAATTGGTCGCCCTCCTCACTGTCGCCGTCATAGATCCTAACAACTGTGAGAAACAGCTTCGTCAAAGACTTCGTGGTTGAAGAGTTCCGTTAATCGCTCTATTTCAGGCTTATTTAGGAACAACTCCCGAACTACAATTGCTGCTATACGGCAGAGCGTTTTACTCGCAGAAATGATCATCGCACTCATAATGCAGTCGGTCTTGGTGCCTTTTGTAGATCCGGTATCCAATGCAAGCGAGTGGACGAGTCGAGCTGGCTACGTGGTGACCAGCTTGTTGGGCTTGATCAGCGTGTTGAAACCCAGTACCGCTACCCTCTTGACTGGTCCGGTCCTATACATGTGAGTCCATGCCGCGTACAACGTCGATTCATGTCTACTTAACACTCCATATCTTGTAGAGTATATATCGTAAATTATGGACTAAACCTATGTAGGCGGTCACAGCGATCACAACGGTTTGGATGCGGAAACGACCAGCTGACACCCTTTTCTTCAAGATTTCGCCTTGATTCATACTTCTTGGGTTCGCCGCTTCATGCATAGTGAGTCACAATTATAAAAGTCCCCCTTCACCCCGCAAGCTGGAACTCAATCTTCTATTTCATGGTTTCAGAGGTCACTCGCCGCTTGTACTTCAGTGAGTAACACAATTGTCGCCTCTATGGCGAGGAATGCTAAGCATGTTCCCATAGGCATTGATATATTCTCTCCCCAGTTCGTCCGTCTCCTGACCCTTATAACTACACATACTTACAAGGCATTTGACTATTCAGACTCGACATATCGTCCTCGTCTGTTCACACTCTTCAACGTATTCACCAGGAGAGCGTGTCTGCTATCCTTCTCGCGGATCCAACTTGCCGCATGCCCACATCTGAGCGGATGATCTACGTCGAGGGCCCAAAGTCGGAGTGGCCACCGTATCTCACGCGGTTCTCAGGATCTCCAGCTGAGAGACACAGTGAAAACCTTAAGGTTAGGCGAGAGCTCTGATGAGCAGTAATGTAACCTCTTTAACACTCCGACACACAGATTCTTTCCGACGTCGGTTCCGAGGCCTATGACCGCGCAGCAGACTTGTACTACGGCGCGGAGCGGAGGGCATTCAAAGATGTTCAACGTATAATCCAGAAAGAAATAGTGGGACCAGACGCTTACTGGTACGAAGGAGAGGACAAACCCACTTCTTGTGCGCGCTACTTCGGTAACGCGTGGTGGGTCCCATTCCCCCCCACCTTGGTATGTCATGGCCGTTTCTGAGTTCATCGACTCATACTGATCGGCGAGAGACTTTTGACGTAGGTGATGCGGTATGACTCTGGGTCTGTCATCACCCTGTCCAGCCTCGATCAACTGGAAGCGTTCATCGCGCAGAATCTAGATCAGTCCATCCTCGAGAAGAGACAGCTGCGTCTTGCGCTCCGGGCGTTGGATGGTCAGCGTGTGCATTGGCCCTATACGCACACTCAGGTGAGATGGTGGCATCGAGGTGCACCGGGCTCTTGAATGCAAGCTTATATTATTTTATCATGTAGCTCGTTGGTGCCAGGGCTTGGAATCCATTCAATCATCGCCGATACAAGATCCAATCCACCACGAACTATCAGGACTGTCACTTCTTTGTCAAAAGAAACGGTGTTGCATTATGGCAGGGTGTAGAGCTAGGGAGCGGGTTCTTGGTCCAACTAAATTACGCTAGAGATGTGGATCTCGGGCCTACGATTATCGGGTTAGACGACGATCTAAACATGACACCTCAACTATCCCATTTCCTCCTGCTTAACCAATCGCTTATCTCCGAACGGCTCCCCGGACTTCTGGCAGTATTGGATTCTTATCGACTTCGGGCCAGGAAGGACGCACAATGGAAAGCGGAGACACTCTCATACCGATTTCTCGTATCCGTTTACGCATCATCCCGCCCCCCGAGTGTTATCGCAAAGGTAATCGAGGATACGGAGAAGGATATTCGGGTTCGCGACCTCCCTCTCAGTTGGGAAGACGCATTCCTCGCAACATATGAACGGATGCAGGTCGTCTCACGCTCTCAAGTGGCCACTTGGTGGTACATATTCTGGGACGACTTATGGAGGCAGAACCACTTGGCGATCTCATCCCTACAAACACACCAGGCTGATTTTGATCCTCATTATCCGTCATCCATAGCGTATCGGCCGTTACCAAGGCCGGCGTTGGAATCTTTCTTGACCCAGCGTGGGGTCCTGCAGACAAACGGGAAGGGAAAGCGGGACTTTGTCCATGTCGGTCTGATCAACAAGATGTATGTTCGCCTTAGTCAAATAGCCTTTAGTGGCAAGAGCCGGGTGAGTAAACATTTAATATTACATGTACCACGAGCCCTCTGACACATCATCCGGTAGCTTCTAAGGACACACGTTGGGCGCCACTCCACTGAGATTGACATCACTGAGATTAATTTGGGCTCGCACGCCAGGTCGTCAACGCTAGGGACTGGCGCAGGTATGTACAAGATACATTGCTTCCGTGCCCCATGCTCTGCTGACCTTGCGATCTTTAGGCACAGACTACGATGATTCAGAAATCAGAGCCCGTCCCGCCTTCCGGTGAGATCAGTTGGCTTTGGTGTTCGCTGCGATCTACCTGATCATGCTAACATTCTAGGTGGGAGGGCATCTATGCTGGCCAAACGCCAGAAGTTGGCGCGAAAAGAGCTTGGCCAAACCCGTTTCCGGTATGGTTTGGCATTAACCCTCGGGAAGGAGCCATGTTTAGGGGGCAAGAAGTGGGCTTCGATGTTGTACTGAAGAGTGGCCGTTATGTTGCCGTTGGAGATATGGACTCGACCTGATAAGCGGTTATATCTCCAGTTGACATCGTGTCTCCGATTCAGTCTACTACCTGGTATCAAGCTCTTTATTTTCTTTGTTACACTATGTTTACTCCTTACCCTAAGCGATTTTTTTCTCCGCGCCCGCCCTTCTCTCTGTACCCTCGGATTGTGGTTTTAGTATGTCATAGCCTACCTGGACAATAAACTTGACCTTATTAGCGGAGACTTCCCCTCTCTCTCCCCACACACAAGACAAACACCATATCCCCAGAAATATCACAATGAGCGACATACCACCTTCGGGCCTCTCCCCCTTGCCCAAGACAGAACCGGAGTAAACCATCAGTGCCCAGCATTCAGAAGCACCAGCTCCCACCCGTGTTCACGGGAGGGAAACCCAGCATAGTTTTAAAATTCGGTTCATTCAGTATCTGCTAGCATTTATGGTCGGCCCAGCCTTGCCTTCCGCTTCAATAGTTGCATCATATAATTAGTACTGCTAGGTTGCTGAGCCCACGAAGAGACCCGGCGATGTAACACAGGCAGTAATTTCACTTAGCTTGGGTGTCACAGCAAACAGGGTTAATGGGTAAGGTGTAGATGGCGACCTAAAACGCCCGAGGTGTCAAATAAAACGGTGTGCTCGCATCTTGTTATATAGCACAAGACATCACACGCGAAACAAGTTTAGCAGTGATATAAGTTCATTCTGAAGGCAATATAGAAGGTCGATATGCCGAACAGACATGGTCGACGGGTTCGACACAAGTTCAGCGATAAAAGGGGGTGAACAGTGGGTTCACGAAACGTTCATACCCTGGGTCCACAAGGCCTCGGAATAGTGACCAGCACATAACCAACAGTCATATTAGTACACCTTGCAAATCCACTCACCGTCATAGCGGTTGTATAACAAGCCTCTTGAATGGCGAATGGGTGGGGCGTAGTGAGCACATCAAGAAAGTCGATTATGGTCCTGATCAAGCCCGAATAATCGTAGAGCATTACACCAATTCGGTGGTCATATAAGCGTCTCGGAGGCAGTTAGCTGGGTGTTGTGTGAGGAACACGCCGCATGAAAATCATAACCCCAGGTCTTGATCCATCCACATCCTTTACAATACTCTACCCTCATAAAGAAGTGCAGGGAAACGGTTCGAGGAAAGACTCGGCAGAGAAAGGTGAGTCATTGAATCTCTTGACTTGGGGTCTTTGACCCGAATTTGGTTCCATTTATCGCTGTGATTTCTCGAAATGTTTGCTAATGTCTCCCACTCGAACTGAGTCTCTTAGTCGCTTCTCGAGATTATCAAACTCCAATTTGAACCGATTACGATTCACAGACTAGCATCATACCGCTACATAGTTTAACCCACCGTTAAATCCGCAATGTCCGGTGTATGAAGACAGCCGTTCTGGACGACGTCGATTCACTAAACCCGCTAACCGATGCATCGCCTCTGATAGATCGGCCCACCAAAAATAATGGATGCGGGTCTACTCCGGTGACACAGGCCTAAGGCTGACTCGTAAGGTGTATAGAGGGCTTCATATCCACCTTTCAACCTTCTCCCCGTCTCAGACATCGCCATGAAACATACCGACGCACGTGAACTCTAGATGGAATTATATAGAAGCACGGTGGCGGCAGGTAATGAGATATACGGACATGGGTCTGGCACTAAATGCTCATTCATCCAAAACGTTCGGACTGCACTGCAGGCCGTTAACCAGACTCAAGTGTAAGCACCTTCGTTCTCTTACGCAAGGTCTTTTGCTTCGGATCTCCGAACGCACAGCCCCATCCGTAGAGTTCTTCTTCTGACTTTTGACCATAAAACCGCACCAAGTTGCAGTTCGATTTGCCCCCTCAATACTGTTCTCTCACCGTCCACAAGCTCTACACCTATCTTCATAAACTTTCAACTCTCCAGTCAGTACTTTCTGGTTTACACTGGAAAAGGTCGCCTACTTATGTAGCCATTCCCTTGTTTTCAGGAGTGTCTATCAGCGTTCTTGTTGTTTCCTGTGAATGAACTTGAATTATGTGAGGCACGCCGCTTCAGGACCCAGGTCTTTTAATAGCGGGTACTCTTCAAATTCACCATTGTCGCCCACATCCTCGATCCACGACACTTCCCCAATCGGGCCCCAGCCTGTGTATCCTCTTCAATCCTCGCTGGATTTGACCACCAGATCTATTGTTGGCCCTCTGACCTCTTCGTCAACGGTGCCATATCGATGTGCAGCTTTTGAAGGGGACATCTATCGAGGTCTCACACTCACAGATCTGGTAGACCAAGAACCAGGGAAGGACCCTGGCTATTCCAAGAGTGCCTTGATTCAGGCCGCGATCCAAGGCTCTGTGAACCAAAGACTTCGCCAATCTGAAATTCGGGATGCCATCATGGAGCGTTTTCCTTACTTTCGGACGGCCGGGAAAACGTGGCAGTAAGCTCACCTCGACTAGAACAACCGCCTATATGGAAGCTAATAATATTGTTGACTTTGTAGAAACTCACTTCGTCATGCACTCACGAACAACAAGTGTTTCTACAAGGTCTCAAGACCAAGTCGGGAGCCAGGAAGAGGCTCATACTGGGCCTACAAATATATCAGAAAATCGAAAGTGGCCACAAGGTTCAACCCTGTGCGACAGGTGCGGGTCGATCGACCCGCCTCCTCGCCCAACGGAGAAACAGAGAGTAGCACCTACAAGCTTCCAGAACAGGACTTCATTTGGCCAAACGTACCTGCACAGCCGATGACCAGTCAAGCCGGTCATTCTAGTCCTCTTTCTATCTCCCTCTCATCATCAGAACAACCACCAGTGTACTTCCCGACGGATTTTCCTCTATTCTTCGAAGACGCGGCAGGAATTTCTGATTCGCCTTACTCTGCTGTCGACCCGTGCTTCCTGGTACCGAATCCCACCGGGAGCCCGACGTCCGTTGAGTATGCACCGCGGTTTGGTGATAACGCGGTGATGAAAGGGACGGCGTTCGTTGGCCATGAGATGACCATGGCACCGGATTCGAGCAGTAATTTCGCCACAGCACCTTTGATCGCTTCCCTGTCGCAGCATGGGTTACCGCCTCCTCAACAGCACTTCACCCCAGAAGGGCAGCCAGGAACCAGTCCCTTTCATGCTATCAACAGTCAGCAGGAACAACGGAACCTCGTGACCCCTCTTTTCACGCCGCTTATCTATCCGGATACAAGAGGCTCCCCTCGCCCAGGACTTCAACCACAACATGGATCACAATATTCGTTGGCCTTATACCCGTCACAGTCACAGTCAGAGCCATTCCCATGGGCATCAGTCGCATCAAATGAGTCAAATCTTCTACCTCATAACCATCAATATCATCAGCATATCACTCAGCCCAGACAGCTCTTCGAAATCTCTTCGCCTGTCGCAGTCAGCCATGCGCTAGGAGATGCTGAGTATAAGCAGCTCCAGGAATGGCTGTCATCATCATCGTCGACCACTTCAAAGGGCCCGAAATTGAACACGAACGCAAGAATTAGCTCAGTCGTCACCCCATATGCACAACTTCCACAACTGCATATCCCATCCCACAAGCAGGCTAGCCTGGCGCCCCCATCGGTACCATCACCTAGCTATTACAGTAGTGATGGCGCAAGTCCATCACTTTCGTTGGGCTCAGGATCTCCACTTATAGGTTGGGATGCAGGTAGCGCAGAACAAGAGTTAAATACCTTTTCGTTTGACTGGAATGTGGAGCAGTCGTGATGAGAAATATGTGGCCAGGATGAAGTGGGACTAATAGGGGTTATGTGGGAGCAATGGCGCAGTGGGATATGAGAATGGATCGTGATATGCTGAGTAGTTCGTCTCCTTGGCTCTTCCTATTTGGCGCTTTTCACCTGTATCAATAGAAGATATAATTAAGTTCCTTAGTTTGATATATTAATCACCCACTTCACATTAGTTCTTCGTCGTGGGCGTTGGTGCTTCGATGAAGGCCACTTGTGCTGTACAGTTTTAATAGTGCCTATGCGGGCGTTTCGCAAACCGGTTCGCACTGCATATTGCACAGTGGAGTGCATGTATTGTTTGTCTCGTTGCTAGTCCTTGAACCTGACTCTCAGAGCCACTCCGAAATAACAGTGCATGATCCATGATACCGAAGTGATAAAAACCCTGTCGTTCCGGGTTATATAGAGACATTCTGGCGAGCCATCCCGAAGCTCTTTTTAATCGGGCGCGTTTTTTTGCCTCCCAAGGACGGATATTCATGTGGCTATCATTGGAGGAAGTGGTACCGCATGGGTCCGCTATGTTTCTGTAAGATCAAGGAAGCAGAGCTTGTACTGTGACCGTCAATGGAGTAGCATGAATTTGTCACAGGAACTACACAAAGCTTCAAGCAAGTACAAATCAAAATAGACTGGAAAGTAAACTAAAACTCGGGCCATATGAGTTCACAGGATAAAAAGAAAACCATCGGCTTCCACTGGCTGGGCATTATGTATATCTCCTCCGAGCAAGAGACTGACAGGTGCCATAGTCCCTGCGCAGACCCCAGCTTGTAAACGCTGCTGAGAACTTGGAGGAAGAACTTTGCGCGATGCCTGCGAAGGAGCTTTGTTCGATACTTTGGAAGGGTCACTTGCTGAAGCTGTGCGGGTTTTTGATGACGCTCCTACCCGTGTTGGTGCTGCTTCTGGTCGTGCTGCTTGGGAGACGGGGCGATCTGATACTGTTGTAGCCGTCCGAGAAACGGGCCGGGTGTTTGGCCGGGAAGGGGCCCGTGAGATAGTAGTAACAGGAGGGCGATGTGCTGACAGTATGGTCGTCTTTGGCCGTCCAACAGGGGGACGGACTGGAGCAAATCCGGTAGCCTTGCTTACCGTTCTTTTGGGAAAAGGAGCATCATCATCATCATCTACAAACCAGTGTCATCCGGGCTGTCTTTTTGCGACAAGTATACATTACAAAGTATTTGCGTACCAGGTGCCTCTTGCCGTGTTTCAAGCACGATTTCCTCCGCCTCCGGATCTTCTGTCAAACCCCAACCTGACCTCAGGACCGGACACTTGGAGAGTTCCATAAGCGATGCACCCAGCGCTCGATAGTCGGGAATCTCGAATGGACAGTCATAATCGGGTTCTGTCATGAGAACTCGTTGTCAGTACATATATAACAGCTTCGTCAATTGTGTGAATAAGATAGTAACAGACCTGGGACCGATGGTGGCATATACTCGGGTTCGTCATCATCTTCCTCCACGATAGAAACAATCTCCGGTGCTGGAGTAGCGGAGATGATCTCAACGCTCACATCCCCATCGCTCACATCCCAATGAGGCCTTCTTCCGCGTGCGTCAGGGGTCTCGAAACTACTCGCAGTAGATGACCTTGGGGCCCTCAGACTCTTCCTAGTCGAACTTGGTCGCATAACCGTCGGTGGCGGCTCTAGATTCATGTGGGGTGATAGACCAAGCTGGAGCTTGCCAGAAGGCAGAGGAGTAACTGGGAATTGATTCCGCGCGTGGAAGGGTGTCCTATTGGTCTTGTCCAGGAGTACAGTGACTTTATTAGGCACATAGGACGTCGATGGTTTGACGGCGGTGGCGAGGATCGTGTCATCGAACGCCTGGTGATCGGAATCTGTTGATGAAGGTCAACTCTTAGAGTGGATTCCAGGGTATTCGTTTCGTTGGGTTTGCAATCACCTACCAAAGTAATTATTGCTTTTAGGTTTAGGAGTGAACGGGTAGGCCACCCTGCCAGGTTTGACCGTCTGCGTGATGTAAGTCTGACGGACTGTCGCATTCTCTTTCATCATTGTCCTGGGATGGGCGGTGGCTGCACGAGAACGCCCTGGAGTCTTGAGAGGGACAGTGCTACCTCCAGCATGTCCATATACTTCAACGGGTCGTATTGAGAGCATTGCAGCCAAAGGATTGTGCAAACTGAAATGGTTATTGTTGGTTGTGGTTTGGACTGAGCGAGATGTCGCCGCCGCATTTCCCATCACATGCTCGTGTTCGTTTTTCGTTTTCTATCATTTGATATCACCATTATCCTGGTCTGTCAGTAATCGTCCTATCCTGTCGTCCTCTTAACAATGACCATACAGAAGACTCTAAAGGACGATGTCCTGCGAGTTAGACAACGAACGAAAACCAAGTTCCGAGTCACACATACACCCTGGATTGGACCTAAAAAATCCTAACCAGACCGTATAGACCCATACAAACCTCTTTGATAACACAGAGAGTAACTACAAACTTAGTTACAATAAACACACCACTGTGATAATATACCATTGATAAAATAGTATATGACATGACTCGCCCTGAACCATGCAAAAATTTAGGGGAACTAAATAACATGAACAAATGTTATACCATCAATACTGCTACGTCTTAACCATTATGAAAGCGTACACATATAACATGAACAAATGTTATACCATCAATACTGCTACGACTGAACTATTATGAAAGCATACATGATGTATAGCCTACATGAATTACTCTGACAATACAGAGAGTAACCACATCTTAAAAGTGGTAGACAAACCATAAAATATATGTAGACTGCAAAGACCACATAACTAATGACTCATCCCCCGAGTCATGAAATTTTACTTCAAATAACACTAACAAATGTTATACTTGTTAAAACCAAAGAAATGATAGAAAATAAACTCTAATCACAATACAAACAAACACCAGACACGTAAATCATTACAACTAAACCATAAAAACGACTACAGTCAAATAACATAAACTATAAATAATAAGTTATAGTAATCCTGAAATGCTACTAAGGATAAAAAACAATAAACTCATCCTTTGAGAAACCACATGAGATATAGATAACAAACCTAACCTCAAATAAACAACACATGCGATGCTATCCTCATAACGTATGTTAAACCATACTGAAAACCAGCCAACAAACCATGTCTAGAACATCGACACATACCAACCTTATACCTACATGTTCAAATAACAACTAAAGTGAGGCTATAACTAAATATACAGCCAAACGTGAAAAAAGATATTATGATAAAATAATATCATGAATACATATTTAAGAAAGACTGAAATATTAATGTAACCATAAAACCTATGGCTACTCCATTGCACCCCTACAATACTCATATGATGTCAAAAATGTCCAATGTGAAGAGTTAGCTCCTTGCTAAACTCTGATAGGCACCACTGTGCTGAGGGTGTCAAACAGGAGCACTTACTGATGGCAACAGGTTACTTTGTGAGGATGGATAAGAGAGTATGAAATTGGAGGTGCTAGATTACAAACAGGTATTTGCAATGGGGAATCCTACAGCATTCCCCTTGCTCTATATATACTAAATTCAAAGGAAACTTCCAGAACATTCTCCTAATGTCCTCCTAAGGCTGACTGATCCTTCCACCATGCTGACTGATGCTTTCAGTAAACTGACTGAGCTTAGACTTGTAAACCACTTAGTTCTTCTAAGAGAAGTTTCCTACAATGGTCTGGCGATCCCTGAATACTGGTTTCTCAGACTCCTCAGGCTCAAGGAAGGT
>WSUE01000245.1:0-53605 GCA_019633535.1 Tulasnella sp. JGI-2019a
GTGGAAGGATCAGTCAGCTTTAGGAGGACATTAGGAGAACGTTCTGGAAGTTTCCTTAGAATTTAGTATATATAGAGCGAGGGGAATGCTGTAGGATTCCCCATCACAAACACCTGTTTGTAATCTAGTGCCTCTTAAATCCATCCTCTCTTATCCTCTCTTACAAACCAGTTCATTGCCATCAGTAAGTACCCCTGGTTGGCACCCTCAGCACAGTCGTGCATAGCAGAGTCTAGCAAGGAGCTGACTCATTACACTTGCAATCACTTCTTATAACAGCAGAACCTCTTATTTTGGTCACTACTATTCATTTTCTCAAGTTGTGTTCCTAAACAGCTTCCTATATGCAGTTCCTGTTGCCCTTCTATGATTCTGATCTTTCAATCAACACTGAGAGCCCCAGAACAAGGGAAATTCCCAGGGGTGCCTGGAGAAATTCCTGATTCCCAAGTAGACCTATTGGATATCTACTTCTGTGGTGGGACGGGGCGTCTAAATAAATGTATGGGGGGTGAAGTCTTATTTGAAATACCACTGCGAGCATTTAGGTGTGCTTATGGGGTACCCTATAACGGACCATGTATTCGGAAAAGGTTCTTGGACCTGCTGCTCGGGCTCGGTTCAAGCATACTCTCAAATTTCGCATTGGCTATTTTCGAGGCCATTATTTGACATTAGTGCCCGTGTCCTCTACGGACGTCCGCATACATGAGTGAGGTGTCGCAATTGTGCATCCGAGGCGTTGTGACAACTGCGCTCGCTTTGGCATCAATTGTGGCGACTCCGGAAGTGCCCAGAGTCAAGGGAGAAATGTGTGAGCGTGATGAAGGAGCGAGCCTGGTCCACCGTCACTATCATTGCATGCGAGCTATTCAATATGTACACCCGAATTCGGTTTCCGGTTCTATTGCATCGACTCTTTTGAGAGAGAAGTGTGTCGCGGTCGACATGCTGGAATGAGATGGGTATATCAAGATAGGCAGCAGTTGGGTCATGCTGAACGAACAGATCGGCGGTCACGAGGATCAATGGATTAGATATATCTAGCCCAGGGGATGTCGAGACTTCTTATACAAATGTGGGCTCGCCACAGAGTCATGTCACGGACGCGCATGCCAGAGATGGTGGAGTGCCGGGTAGCAAATCTAGATGCCAAGTATAGTAAGCTTGGAATACAAACAAGGTGACGGATAAGAAAAATCGGGCCATTCACTTATTCTTGTATATGTGCGCAAGTGACAATGCGTGGGTCGCTCTCAGAGCTGATGACTTGCGCATCTATCTCGGGGGATGTGAACGAGCTAGAGAAGCATATCCTACCGGATGCATCGTCTCATAATTTTTGGATTCAAACGGTGACGTTTGGAATAACCGTAGCACGCGCGCATTGCATGTTGGGGAAGGCTTGTGCTTGGCAGGGATGGCGTGAGCGTTCTGATTAGTCAGTACAATCGAATTTGCGTCGTTGAACGGATCAACCAACACCGAGTTTGAGGCTGACAAGGCCGAGTTGACTATTTATCTACAGAACGAAAACTGGATCTTGGTCATATATCCATGGAGTCTTAGTTCTATCTAACAATGCTAATTATCAATCGAATTTCGAACCACCGTCTCAGTCGCTTCCTGATCTCCTCGTGTCGAGCATACCTGTTTCTTCACGGTTCTACTGCGCCAATTAGATTCTTGCAGAACTAGAGACGAGGAAAGCGTCCATCGGCGCGCTTGGCACACAGTTCGTTGCCTAGGACATGCTTAGGCGAGGCTGTGGCTGTGCAGCACATAGACGCCTCACACTCGAACCACATCGAATCCGTTGAGTATTACTACCCACCTTTAAGCCCAATACTATAGCATACTTGATGCCAGCTAACCAGGTATGAGCTCGTTCCCGAACGTGCATATGCGTAGGCGTACAGGAATCCAACCGCTCATGGATTCATTTCTAGACTGAAACGAACGGCGCCGACGAAGGTGCCCCTAGTGAGATCCATGCAACAGATGTACATTCTCCTTCAACAAAACGAAACCGCCAGGAGCCGGATCATGGAGATCCTACCATCGGAACTCCGGTAAATGCAACAATCCTCTCGCATTGAATTGGCGAATAATATACAAACGTTGAAGCAGGACAAGGAGCATCACCCTGATGGAGCAGCAGCCCTGTTGGTAAGCGCCGATCACTAGATCATCAATTCACTGGCGCTGACACAGCTAGCTCCCTTGCCCCCAACAGGTCGAGGCAAAGCTTCCAGAACGTAACCTTTGGTCCTCAGTCCTTGCCGCCGCACTTTTGCTGTTGCTTCTGTGCCGCCTATGCTGCTCCATCCTTGCCACAACACTTTCGCTGTTACGTCTAAAAAGATGGCAAGGAGGCGATGCCGTATCGGCACCCACCCGTACGGCTAATATCATTCTGCAGCACGAGCATGAGATGAACCCCGGCGATGAGGCGCACTCCGATATGGTACGAGCTGATTTCCTAAATGCCAGAGGACTCGCTCTAATACACCCTTTCCATCGACGAATGCTCAGGACGCAGGAAAAACCGAATTATCTCTCCAGGAGGCCTTGCGGGCTAGCCAAGACGCATTCGATCAGTTCCTTGCATCCCAACTTGATGAGGATCTTGATGGCTCCATCGAAAGCTGGAAGAATGTGCTAGAACTCTGTCCGATCGGTCACGAGATCCGCTCATCCATCCTCAAAAATCTCGGCAGGTTATTGCTAACTCGGTTCGACCGGACGGGCGACATGGCCGATCTCGAAGAGAGCATTCGTCATCAACAAGCAGCCCTCTCCCTCTGGCCGATGGACCACCCAATCCGTCCATCCTCTCTCCGTAACCTCGGGAAAGCGTTGAAAACACGGTTCGATCTGCGAGGCGATACGACCGATCTCGATGAGAGCATCCTTCATTATCGAGAGGTCCTCAATCTCCATCCGATCGATCACCCAGACTGTTCAAATTCTCTCGACAATCTCGTTAGAGCATTAAAAACACGGTTTGACCGGAAGGGTGACGAGACCGATCTCGAAGAGAGCACTCGTCTTTGCCAGGATGTCATTACGATGGATTGCGCAGATAATCTACAGTCTCCCAGCGACCTCAAACGTCCATTTCATCTGGTCAGTTATGCTATCCTTTGATCTCGTTCGTTGATCCTCATTCTGAAGTTATAAACGATTTAATCACATGTCATCACAACAAGCATTCTCCTGACAAAGGCACGACTCCGATGGTACGAGCCTGTCACTTAAGGCAATCTAGATGACACTGATACGATGACTTTGTGTCCCCCGTTTCAGGCGGAAGCAGAGATTAAGGGGTCTTCCGGTGAAGAGGTTTTCTCCGAGCCAAGTACGGCCAGAGTGCAACAGAATAATACGGATGGGAATAAAACCGGAAAGAAAGTGAGTGATATCAAACCGAATGCATGATCAAATAATTGAGTAGGACCTACAGCGAAGCGGCGGAACGAAGACCAGCGAGCGGGCGAAGTCCAATTCGGTATGAGCCGTTCATGAGTGTACGAAATGGCTCACACTCAGTCATCTCTGTCTTCAATGGGAATGCTTAGGCTGTATCAGATACCTTCATGGCTCATCTCGCCGCCTGGGAGGCCTATCGAGATGCAGCCAGGAAGTGGGCGGTGTCGAAACGTGACGATGACCTTGATGCTTATATCAGAAGCTGTAAGAGCGTACTAATGGTCTTTCAAGCCGGTCATCCATATCGCCTAGACGCTTTAAGCCATATCGGCACGGCCTTGGGCGCTCGGTTCAGCCAGAGGGGTGACACGGTCGATCTCGAGGACTGGATCCGTCATCAGCAGGAATTTGTCTCCCTCTGTCCGATTGGTCATCCAGCGCGCGCATCAACCGTCAGCAACCTCGGCGCTGGGTTGGGTACACTCTTTCAGCGGACGGGAAACATGAGTGATCTTGAGGAAAGTATTCGTTACCACCAAGAAGCCCTCGCTCTGCATCCGATTGGAAGCCCATACCACGCATCAATCCTCCATAACCTCGGCGTTGGGTTGGGCATACGATTTGAGCGGACGGACAACATGGGTGATCTTGAGGAAAGTATCCAGCATCACCAAAAAATGCTCACTCTCCATCCGATTGGTCAAGAGGACCGCATATTAACCCTCAACAACCTCGGCCTTGGGTTCCATGCACGATTTGAGCGGACGGGAAACATGGATGACCTTGAGGAAAGCATCCGCCATCACCGAGAGGTCCTCACTCTCGGTTCGATTAATCACCCGAGCCGCGCATCAACCGTCAACAACCTCGGCGTTTGTTTGCTTAGACGATTTGGGCGGACGGCAGACATTGATGACCTTGAGGAAAGCATCCGTTATCACAACGAGTCCCTCACCCTACGTCCGATTGGTCACCCAGACCGTGCATCAACCCTCAACAACCTCGGCAATGGGTTGCACGCACGATTCGGGCGGACGGGAAACATGGGTGACCTTGAAGACAGTATCCGTCATCACCAGGAGGCCCTCGCCCTGAATCCGATCGGTTACCCGGGCCGCGGATTGGCTCTTCACAGCCTCGGAAATGGGCTGGAAACGCGATTTCGGCAGACAGGGAACACGAGTGACCTGGATGATAGTATCCGCCATCTCCAAGAAGCCCTCACTCTGCGTCCGATTGGTCATCCAGACCGAGCATCGACCCTCAACAACCTTGGCAACGGGTTGGACACACGATTTGGGCGGATGGGAAACATTGCTGATCTTGAGGAAAGCATTCGTCATTACCAAGAGGCCCTCACTCTGCATCCAATTGATCACCCAGATCACGCATCAACCCTTAGCAACCTTGGCACCGGATTGCGTATGAGATTTGGCCGAACAGGGCACACGGGTGACCTTGAGGACAGCATTCATTATCAGCATGAAGCCCTTGCTCTGCATCCGATTGACCACCCAGCCCGCGTATCAATTCTCAACAGGCTCGGCATCGCGCTACACACACGATTTAGGAGAACGAGAAACATGGTTGACCTGGAGGAAAGTATACGTCACCAGCAGGAATTTCTCTCCGTGTGTCCGATTGGTCATGCAAACCGCACATCAACCCTTAACAACCTTGGCACTGGGTTGCATTCACGGTTTGGGTGCACGGGAAACATGGGCGACCTTCAGGAAAGCATTCGTTATCACCAAGAAGCCCTCACGCTCTATCCGATTGGGCACGCAGACCACGCATTAACCCTCAACAACCTCGGCGTTGGATTGAATGAACGATTTGAGCGAACGGGAAACATGGGTGACCTCGAGGGTAGCATTCGTCATTACAAAGAAGCCCTCACTCTGCGTCCAGTTGGTCACCCAGACCGCGCATCAGCCCTCAACAACCTCGGTGTTGCGTTGGATACACGATTTCGACGCACAGGAAACATGGGTGACCTTGAGGAAAGCATCCCTCATTACCAAGAAGCCCTCGCTCTGCGTCCGGCTGGTCACCCAGACCGCGCATCAACCGTTAACAACCTCGGGAATGGGTTGTCTACACGATTTGGGCGCACGGGAAACATAGATGACCTTGAGGAAAGTATCCGCTATCATCAAGAAGCCCTCACTCTCCGTCCCATCGGTCATCCAGACCATACATCAACCCTCGACAACCTCGGCATTGGTTTGCATACACGATTTAAGCGGACGGGAAACATGGGTGACCTTGAAGAAAGCATTCGTCATCACCGATCAGCCCTCACTCTCCATCCGATTGGCCACCCAGACCACGCCTCAACCCTCGTCAACCTTGGTACGGCCTTGCACACACGGTTTGGGCGGTCAGGCAATTATGCCGATCTTGAGGAGAGTATCCAGCATTACATGACCGTTACGGGCCAATCATTCTCTGGGCTGTCGGATCGTCTCACTGGAGCCTCCGGCTGGATCGTGGTAGCTCGCGAAAACCGTCTGGAGTCCCTTGGTGCTGCATACTCGACATACATGGACCTCATTGTACGTTCCTTACTCTTTGCCGCCTCCAGCATTCCCGGTACCCATGCCCATATAGTAGACATGTCCAAGGACATGGTAAGCGTGACCGAGGATGCCACTTCACATGCAATCAAGATGAATAAGCTCGGTGCAGCTGTTGAGATTGCGGAGCAAGGCCGGGCCCTTATGTTTTCTCAGTTGGGCAACTATCGGACGCCTCTCAACGATCTCGAGGTCGTGAATAGGAGCCTCGCCGATCGATTCCGGGCACTGAGCGCTCCGCTGCTTCCTTGCCGGACACAATGACCACACTGTCCACTTCGGGCGATGAAGTCGCAAGGTGATGTTTAATAATTTTTAATATCGTGTAAGTTATCTAATATAATCGCGCTTTAGACGTCAACAGATGGCCGCTGACTGGGATCGCACAGTCGAGGAGATCCGCCAACTTGATGGCTTCAAGAACTTCCTTGGCATTACTCCTTTTGCTCAATTACAAAAAGCGGCGGAAAATGGTCCGGTTATCGTTGTCAACATCAGCCGTGAAGGCTCCGACGCGATGATCATCACAGCCACTAAAGAACCTCTCCCTGTTCCACTCCCTGATGTGACGGTGGATGCAATTTTAGTGCTGCTGCGACCCGTGATTGAATGTACTAGACTCGACGCTGATGGACCCAAGAACGACCAAAGGCTCATGGAGATGCTGCGAAATCTTTGGGCAATCATTGTGGCACCGATTGTGCTTCAGTTGGAAACTACATTGTGCCTCCCGGCTGGGTCGCGCATTTGGTGGATGCCGACGTCGTTGGCTTGGTGGTTCCCGCTTCATGCAGCAGGTCCATACATGTCAGGCCAGCGGAACCTTCCCGATCGCTACATCTCCTCCTATACCACCACCCTTTCAAGTCTCATCCTCTCTCGCACGGGCTATCAACCAGTCAGCCGGGTGTCTGGTCCGCAAATGTTGGTTATTGCCCAGGCTGAAGCCGAAGGACAGGACCCATTACCCAGTGTTGAGGCTGAGGTGGCTGTGATTCGCCGGCTAGAGACGGAGGTCAGGATCATCGAAGGGGAAGACTGCACGAGAGATGCTGTATTAGCTGGCCTGAAAGATATGGCCTGGACACACTTCTCATGTCACGGTCATCAAAACATATCGGAGCCGTTCAAGTCCTGCTTCTCCCTCCGAAAGTCCGATACGCCCCTCACCCTCCTTGACATCATCCAAAATAATCTTCCACGCGCTGAACTCGCCTTTCTTTCAGCCTGTCATTCGGCTTCCGGGGATCTTCATGCACCGAACGAAGCGGTCAATCTTGCCGCGGGCATCATGTTTGCCGGGTTCCGGGGCGCTGTTGGGACAATGTGGGCCATGTATGATGAAGATGGACCAGTTATGACTGAACATTTCTACAAGTATATGTTCCGTAATGGACCCGAGGCGGTGGACTGTAGGGATGCGGCAAAAGCGATGGTGACGGGTGTCAGGGAGCTGCGACGACGCAAGGTTCCGTTAGCGAGATGGATCAACTTTGTTCATTACGGGATCTAGGTTTCCGGCAGATAATTGATGTTTGAAGCCGAAACACGCGCCTTGTCAATCGTCCTGCGATCACTAAGGCGGTATTTCTTAAATACTAATCATTTCTGCTGTGCCCTCGAAGATTTGCCCAGTATACCAATGCTTCGGTGTCTACTTTCCATCAATACGGATTCCTGACGACGCCTCTCTATATAATGCCATCAACACGCCTCTCTACCCATCATTCTAACCGGCATGTGTGTATGTGGTTATCTGAAACACACGTTTGTAATATTAATCGTCTTGCTTTTCACTGCATCCTCCGTAAGTACTAGCAGAGGTGTCGGGACGACCGCTGTGATCTTGAAACCTAACGAACTCCCACCTCGATCCAGGTCATCTACAGATTGCTGCACTTACCCGTGCGCTTTCTATCAATGTGCGCGTGGCGTATCTTAATGGAAACATAAGGCCGGAAGAGCCATGGACTTTGCCAAGTTCGAACCTCCGGAAGATGCTCAGGGCCACAATGCGAAGCCTGTTCCGTTACTATTCACGTATATTCCAAATCCATTTTACTGTTGCTCTTTCCCAGAGTTTCTCTTAAGAACGAACTCACTATTTCACGCGGCAATCAGGCCTGGACATTATGGCACCCTAGAATATTGAACGATAAGAATTAGATTTGAGTGTGTCATAGAAGGAGGACTGTCCGGTTGTCACTATCGTTGCGCCCAAGGTCATGGACCATTGGATTCAACTTCCGATCCTCCTAGTTGCTGTGATTGCTCCAGACGTCCATGGCCCAAAAGATGCATCACGGCCCACTGGATGGATAACAGCCCGTTTCGGTTGACGTAAGGGGCCGCCTGCCGAAAGAGCGATTTTAGCGGTTATGCGGATCATTGGACAAAATAATCAAGTCGGGGTGGGGGTATGAGGATGTACTCACCGCGGTTGGAGGGAGATTGATGTTACGGACATATACATCAGAGATTTGAGGAATGTCGAGGAAAGAATCTGGGCAAGTACAGCGAGGGCGAAATGCGAACGAATTGACGAACGCATATGCGCACATATGACAACGCAAGGGCTCACTCTCAAAAGCGAGATGATCACGGCCTCAAGTCGTAGACACATCCATCTTGAAGGATGTGAAACCACGCATCGCCCAATCCAGCGTCACGACGGGCGTCGAACGATGACGCAGAGTTGTGTTTGCACCAAGCACACAACGTGTGATGGTAATATCTAAGGAATCTCTTTCTAATGAGAAATCTCAGGTTTCATAACGATTGCTCGCATATCTAATCTAGGCTCTCCGTGCAGTGAACACGCACACGCACAAAAATTATTCCAGCATGTCGCTGGGGGAGTTTAAAGAACACCTCGAGGCTTTTAAGTTTCGGTCGATCACCTTATTGCTCTTATTGCTTGGCAGGGGGGCATGTTCAATGTAGTCAGTCGGCACTTGAATTTCCATCAACAAAGGCCCCGCTAGCCGAAGACGAGCCGGCTACTTATCTGCGACACGAAAATTGGATATTGTTCAGCTAGTGATTCAGCAATATCAGCCATCAATCGAACCTTAAGCTACCATCTCAGCTGCTTCCCAGCCTCGCAGGTTCGAGTACGCCTGGCCCTTCACAACTTTATGCCACATGGATTTTTCGTAGAAGCATAGATGAAAAGGCGTTTGCCATACGCCTGACACCCAGTGCGTTGCCTAGGCACGAGGCTACGGCTGTATAGCAGACCGACGGCAGTCAAACCACATCAACTCTCGCCACTTCCCGATCCGTTGAGTACTCACTACCCACCCCTCAGGCCCAGCACACTCCACTTGATGTCAGACAACCAGATACGAGCTCGATCCTAAACGTGTCTATGCTTAAGCGCCGAGGAATCTAACTGCTCATGGATTCATTTCTAGACTGAGGCGGCCACCTCTGCCGAAGGCGTCCGCAGCGAAATCCACCCTCCGCCCACAAAGCGAAAGCGTGAAGAGCAGGATGATGAGGATATCAGTACTCCTGTAGGTACCATAAATCTTGGGTATCGAATCGATAAATCGCTGTTTACGTCCCCCATTTCAGGAGAAAACAAAGATGAGAGAATCTTCTGGTGAAGAGGTTTCTTCCGGGCCGAGCACAGGTACAACAGCGATCGTGCAGGAGAGTATAGCAGGTGTGAGTATCGCGGAAATGGAGGTCGGTGGCGTTGTCAAGTGAGATGCATGATCAAAGAATTGAGCATGAATTACAGCGCAGCGATGGGCCCAACATTAGCGATGGCGCGGACTCCGACTTGGTATGAGCTATTGTTCCTGGTGCCAAATTGCTCAATCTCATTCAGCTTTCATCGTCATAAATGTTCAGGCTATATCATACGCTCTCGGGGCTCAATGGGAAGACTTTCAAGATATGGAGATCGTAGTATTGGAATCCGACAAGGACTACGATGCTTGTATCAGAAGCTTTAAAAGCGCTCTAGCGGTCCTTCCTAACGATCATCCAAATCGCTTGGACGCTTTGCGCCTTGTCATCATGGCTTTAGACATTCAGTTCAATCGGACGGGTGACATGACCAACCTCGAGGAGCGCATCCATCATCAACAGGAATTTCTCTCTTTATGTCCGATTGGCCATCCAGACCGCGTATCGGCCCTCAATGATCTCAGTGTTGGGTTATATACACGGTTTGAGGAGACGGGAAATACGACCGAGTTAGAGGAAGGCATCCGTTATCATGAAGAAACTCTCGCTTTGCTTCCGATTGGTCACCCAGACCGTGCAACCATTCTCAACAACATCGGCGGTGGGTGGGATAAACGATTTAAGCGCACACGAAATATCGCTGATATAGAGGAAAACATCCGTCGTTTCCGGGAAGCCCTCGCTCTGTGCCCAATTGATCACCCAGCGCGCGTATTAGTCCTCAACAACCTCGGTAATGTGTTTGATAAACTTTTTGGGCAGACAGGAAACATGGCCGATCGAGAGGAAAGCATCTTTTATCACCAAGAAACCCTCGCGCTACGTCCGATTGGTCACCCAGACCGCGCATTGACCCTCGACAACCTTGGTACTATGTCGTATACACAATTTGAGCGGACGCAAAACATGGTCGATCTCGAGGAGAGCATTCGTCATCATCAGGAAGTTCTCACTCTGCGCGCGATTGGCCACCTGGACCGCGCCTCAACCCTCATCAAGCTCGGCGTTGGTTTGAATGCACGATTTGAGCAGATGGGAAACATGGGCGACCTCGAGGAAAGCATCCGTTATCATCGAGAAGCCCTCACTCTCTTTCCAATTGGTCACCTAGGCCGTGAATTGACCCTCCACAGCCTCATTGTTGCATTGGATCTACGGTTTGAGCGAATAGGTAACATGGCCGACTTAGAGGAAATCATCCGTCACTACCGAGAAGTCCTTACCCTGCGTCCGATTGGCCACCTAGATCGAGCATCGGTCCTCCATGCCCTCGGAAATGAGTTGCAGAGGTGGTTTGGGAAGACAGGGAAAATAGCCGATCTAGACGAAAGCATCCGGCTTCACCGAGAAGCCCTCACTCTGCGTCCGATTGGCCACCCAGATCGAGCATCGACCCTCCACGGCCTCGGAAATGGGTTACACAGACGGTTTGGGCAGACAGGGAAGATGGCCGAACTAGAGGAGAGTATCCGGCGTCACCGAGAAGCCCTCACTCTCCGTCCGATTGGTCACCCAGACCGTGCATCAACCCTTAACAGCCTCGGCATTGGGTTAAGTAGTCGGTTTGACTGGTCGGAAAACCATACCGATCAGGACGAAAGCATTTGTCATCACCAAGAAGCCCTCGCACTCTGTCCGATCGGCCACCCAGACCGCGCATTGACTCTCGACCACCTTGGCAGTGCATTAGATACACAATTTGGGCGGACTGGAAACATGGATGATCTAGAGGAAGGCATCCGCCATCATCGAGAAACCCTCACTCTGCGTCCGATTGGCCACCCTGACCGGGCATCGATCCTCAACAACCTCGGAAATGGATTGCATGAACGGTTTAGGCGGACGGGAAATATGGTTGACATGGAGGAAAGCATCCAGCATCACTCAGAAACCCTCACCCTGAGTCCGATTGGTGACCCAGACCGTGCATCATCCCTCAATAACCTCGGCACCAGTTTCGCTACAAGGTTTCAGCGGACGGGAAACATGGTTGATCTAGAGGAAAGCATCCGTTATCGCCGAGAAGCACTCACTCTTTGTCCGATTGGTTACCCAGACCGCACACCGACGCTCAACAACCTCGGCACTGGACTGATGCTGCGGTTTAGGCAGACAGGAAAGACTGCTGATCTTGAGGAGAGTATCCATCATTACACGGAAATCGCGAGTCAGACAATCTCCAAGCTGTCAGATCGTCTAGCTGCGGCCTTCAACTGGATCCAAGCCGCTCGCGAAAATAGTCTAGAGTCACTCGGGAAGCATACTCAACATACATGGACCTTAACGACCGTTCCTTACTCCTTTCTGCCTCCAGTATTCCTGAACGCCATGCCCATATGGCAAAAATGCGCAGACACGGGGTAGGTTTCACCGAGGATGCGACGTCAGATGCAATCAAGAAACATCGGCTCAGTGAAGCTGTTGAGATTGCGGAACGCGGGCGGGCCCTTCTGTTCACCCAGTTACGCAACTATCGCACACGTCTTGACGATCTCGAGGTCGTGAACAAGAGCCTGGCCAACCGGTTCCGAGAACTGAGTACTACGTTGGACCACTCCACTACTTCCTTACCAGACACAACGTCCACCCTAGCCACTTCAGGTGATGAAGTCGCAAGGTAATTCCCGTTAATTCGTTATATACTGTTCGCCATATAATCTAATAAATCATTGCGAACTAGACGCCAACAGATGGCCGCTGAATGGGATCGCACTCTTAAGGAGATCCGCCAACTTGATGGATTCAGAGACTTCCTTGGCGTTACTCCTTTTGCCGACCTACGACAAGCGGCAGCAGGTGGTCCCCTCATCCTTGTCAATACCAGTCATAATGATTCCTACGCTCCCGTCATCTCGGCCTCCGCAGACCTCTCTGTACCACTTCCTGAAGCAACCCTCTCTGTCATTGTTCGGCTAGTAAGAACACTGACTGAATGCACTAGAGGCGACGCCGATGGATCCAAGACTAACCGGGGGCTTACGGAGATTCTGCGAGAGCTTTGGGAAATCATTGTTGCACCAATCGTCCTTCGGTTGGAAACTATGTTGTATCTCCCGACCGGGTCGCGCATTTGGTGGATGCCGACATCATTGGCTTGGTGGCTCCCGCTTCATGCAGCAGGTCCATATACGCCAGGGGAGCGCAACCTTCCCGATCGCTACATTTCCTCCTACACCACTACCCTTTCAAGTCTCACCCGCTCTCGCGCGAACTATCCACCAGCTAACCGGGTGTCTGGTCCACGGATGTTGGTTATTGCCCAGGCTGAAGCCGAAGGACAGGAGCCGTTACCCAATGTTAGGGCTGAAGTAGCCATCATCCGCCAGTTGGGGGCGGAGGTTACGATCATCGAGGGGGAAGACTGCACGAGGGACGCTGTGTTGACTGGGCTGAAGGATATGGCCTGGGCGCACTTCTCATGTCACGGTCATCAGCCTAGATACGAGCCGTTCAACTCCCACTTTTCCCTCCGAGCGGCCGATGCTCCCCTTACCCTTCTCGACATTATCCGAAATGACCTCCCACACGCTGAACTTGCCGTCCTTTCAGCCTGTCACTCGGCTTCGGCGGATTTTTCTACACCGAACGAAGCGGTCAGCCTTGCCGCGGGCATCATTTTTGCTGGGTTTCGAGGTGCTATTGGAACAATGTGGTCCATGGCTGATGAAGATGGTCCAGTTCTAGCCGAACATTTCTACAAGTATATGTTCCGCAATGGGCCCGAGGCGGTGGATTGTAGGGATGCGGCGAAAGCGATGGTTATGGGTGTCAGGGAGCTGCGACGACGCAAGGTTCCGTTAGCGAGATGGATCAACTTTGTTCATTATGGCATTTAAGTTTATGACTGATGTTTAAAACCTCAACATGCCAACCGTCTCGCGATCAATAAGGCAATGCTCTTTATCCCTTTAAGTATTGATCATTTTTGCGTGCCCTTACCTACCCCACCTGGATTCTGCGATTGTTCCAAAAGTCCATGGCTAAAAAGATACATCACCGCCCAGTGCATAGATAACAGCGCGTTTCGGTTGGCCTAAGGGGCCACCTGCCGAAGGAGTGATTGTGGACACACATGTCAGGGATTTGAGGAGTGTCGAGGGGCCAATTTGGATAAGTATAGCGAGGGCGGAATGCGAACGAATTGACGAACGCATATGTGCGCATGTGACAACGCAAGGGCTCACTCTCAGAGGTGAGATGATGACGGCCCCAAGTCGCAGACAGACCCATCTTGATGGGCGTAAAGCCACGCATCGCCCAATCGAGCGTCACGACGGGCGTCGAACGATGACGTAAAGTTGCGTTCGCATCAAGCACACAACATCATTCCAGCATATGGTTGAGGTAGTTTAAAGAACACTTCGAGGCTTTTGAGTTTCGAGAGATGATGTCAATCGTCTTATTGCTCTTATTGCTTGGCAGGGACACATGTTCGGTGTGGTCAGTCTACACTTGAATTTTTATCAACCACCACTACTAGCCGAGGGCGAGCTGGCTACTTATCTGCGACACGAAAATGAATGTTGTCCATACACTGCTAGAGTCTGAGTTATCCAACAGGGCTGATGATTAATCGAATCTTTTGAACCTCCATCTCTGCTGCTTGATCCTGTGGTTCCGAGCACGCCTAGTTCCGCACAGCTCTACTATGCCAAACAGACCTCGGCAGAAGCATCGATAAGGAAGTGTTTGTCACCCGGCACTTGAAGAAAGGAGGCTGAGGCGGCGACTGTGTAGTAGACCGACGCCTGTCAAACCACATTGATACCTCACCACTTCCCAGTCCTTTGAGTATTCACTACCCACCTCTCAAGCCTAGCACACCCTACTTGATGCCAGATAACCAGGTACGAGCTCGTTCTTAAACGTAAGCGCCCAGGAATCTAGCTGCTCATGGATTCGTTTCTAGACTGAAGCGGGCGCCTCTGCCGAAGGCGGCCCCAGCGAGATCCGCGCAACAGGTGTACACCCTCCTTCGACAAAGCGAAAGCGTGATGAGCAGGATGATGAGGATATGGCTGTCGGAGCTCCTGTAGGTACCACAAACCTTGGGTGTCCAATCGATGAATCGCTCCTTATGTCCCCCATTTCAGGCAAAAGGAAAGATGAGAGAATCTTTTGGTGAAGAGGTTTCTGCCGAGCCGAGCACGGGTATAACGGCGAGAGTGCAGGAGAGTATATCAGGTGGGAGTACCACGGAAAAGGAGGTCAGTGACGTTCCCAAAACGAATGTGTGATCAAAGAATTGAGCATAAATTACAGCGCAGCGATGGGCCCATCACCAGCGACGACTGGGACCCCGACTTGGTATGAGCTATTGTTCATGATACCAAATTGCTCGATCTCATTCAGCTTTGCCTCGCCGTACAATTTTAGGCTGAATCGTACGCCCTAGGGGCTCAATGGGAGGCCATGCAAGATGCGGGGATCAACGTATTGAAACTCGACAAGGACTATGGTGCTTGTATCGGAAGCTTTAAAAGCGCCCTGGCAGTCCTTCCGAACGATCATCCAAATCGCCTCGACGCTTTAAATCTTGTCATCAAGGCTTTAGGCATTCAGTTCGATCGGACGGGCGACATGGTCGATCTCGAGGAGCGCATCTATTATCAGCGGGAATTTCTCTCTGTGTGTCCGATTGGCCATCCAGACCGCGTAGAGACCCTCAACCACCTCGGTGTTGGGTTATATACACGGTTTGAGAAGACAGGAAACACGGCTGATCTGGAAGAATTCATCCGTCATCATCAAGCTCTTATTTTACTTCCGATTGGTGACGAATATCGTATGGGCGCCCTCAACAACATCGGCGCTGGGTTAGATGTACGGTTTCGGTTGACGAAAAACGTGGCCGATCTAGGGGAAAGCATCCGGCATTACCGGGAAGCCCTCGCTCTGTGCCCGATTGATCACTCAACCCGCGCATCAATGCTCAAAAACCTCGGCAGTGGGTTGGATCAACTGTTTGAGGAGAGGGGAAACGTAGCTGATCTAGAGGAAAGCATCCGTTATCACCGGGAATCCCTTGCTCTGCGTCCGATTGGTCACCCAGACTGCGCAAAAGATCTCGACAGCCTCGGCGATAGGTTGAATAAACTGTTCACGCAGACAGGAAACTTAGCCGATTTAGAGGAAAGCATCGTTTATTACAAAGGAACCCTCGCTCTGCGTCCAATTAGTGACCCATACCGTGTAGAAACCCTTTCCAAACTCGGTGTCGGGTGTGCTGGACGGTTTAGGCGGACGGAAGATATGACCGATCTGGAGGAGAGCATCCGCCATTTCCGGGAAGCCCTCGCTCTGTGTCCGATTGGTCATCCAGGCCGTGTATCCACCCTCAGTAACCTCGGCAATGCGTTTCATCAACTGTTCGGGAAGACAGGAAACATGGCCGATCTAGAGGAAAGCATCCGTTATCACCAAGAAACCCTGGCTCTGGATCCGATTGGTCCCGTAGACCGTGCATCGACCCTCAGTAACCTTGGTGACATGTTGTATACACGATTTGGGCGGACAGAAGACATGGCTGATCTGGAGGAGAGCATTCGTCATCACCAGGAAGCCCTCACTCTACGTGTGATTGATCACCCAGACCGCGCGTCAGCCCTCATCAAGCTCGGCGTTGGGTTGAATGCACGAATTGAGCGGATGGGAAACTTGGGTGACCTCGAGGGAAGCATCCATCATCACCAAGAAGCCCTCACTCTCTTTCCGATGGGTCACATAGGCCGTGAATTGACCCTCTACAGCCTCATTTCCGCGTTGAATAAACGGTTTGATCGGACGGGAAACATGGCCGACCTAGAGGAAACTATCCGTCACAACCGAGAAATCCTCATCCTGCGTCCGATTGGCCACCCAGATCGAGCATCGACCCTCCACACCTTCGGAAATGGACTGCATAGATGGTTTGGGCAAACAGGGAGAATGGCCGATCTAGAGGAAAGCATCCGGCATCACCGAGAAGCCCTCACTCTGCGTCCGATTGGTCACCCAGACCATGCATCAACCCTTAACAGCCTCGGCATTGGGTTGACCAGACGGTTTGACTGGTCGGGAAACCTTGCCGATCAGGACGAAAGCATCCGTCATCACCGAGAAGCCCTCACTCTGTGTCCGATCGGCCACGTAGACCGCGCATCGGCCCTCGACCACCTTGGTACTGCGCTTGAGACACGATTTGGGCGGACAGGAAACATGGATGATCTAGAGGAAGGCATCCATCATCACCGAGAAAGCCTCACTCTGTGTCCGATTGGCCACGCAGACCGGGCATCGATCCTCAACAACCTCGGAAATGGATTGCATGAACGGTTTGGGCGGACGAGAAATATGGTTGACCTAGAGGAAAGCATCCGGCATCGCGAAGAAACCCTCACTCTGAGTCCGATTGGTGACCCAGACCGTGCATCATCCCTCAACAACCTCGGCACCGGGTTGGCTACACGGTTTGAGCAGACGGGAAACATTGCCGATCTGGAGAAAAGTATCCGCTATCGCCGAGAAGCACTCGCTCTGTGTCCGGTTGGTCACCCAGACCGCAAATCGTCCCTCAGCAACCTCGGCACTGGACTGATAATGCGGTTTAAGCAGAAAGGTCAGGCCGCTGATCTTGAGGAGGGCATCCAGCATTACACGGACATTGCGAGCCAAACAACCTCCAAGGTGTCGGATCGTATAGCTGCAGCCCGCAACTGGATCCACGCCGCTCGCGAAAATGGTTTGGAGTCACTTGGGGAAGCATACTCGACTTATATGGACCTCAACGACCGTTCTTTACTCCTTTCTGCCTCCAGTGTTCCCGAATCCCATACTCATATGGCCAACCTCCACAGCAACGGAGTAGGCTTGACCGAGGATGCTACTTCATATGCAATCAAGACACATCGGCTCGGTGAAGCCGTTGAGATTGCGGAGCGCGGGCGGGCACTTCTGTTCACCCAGTTGGGCAACTATCGCACGCCTCTTAATGATCTTGAGGTCGTGAGCGAGGACTTGGCCAATCAGTTCCGAGCACTGAGCACCGCGTTAGACCACTCCACCACTTCCTTACCAGGTAGAACGTCCACATTTCCCACTTCAGGTGATGAAGTCGCAAGGTAATGCTTATTAATTCCTTATATGCTATCGACTATATAAACTAATCGCGAATTAGACGCCAACAGATGGCCGCCGATTGGGATCGCACTCTTCAAGAGATCCGCCAACTTGATGGTTTCGGGGACTTCCTTGGCGTTACTCCTTATGCCAAGCTACAACAGGCAGCAGCAGATGGTCCGGTCATCCTCGTCAACATCGGTCGCAACGACTCGTATGCTCTCATCATCTCGGCCTCTGGAGACCCTCTCTCTGTACCGCTTCCTGAAGCAACCCTCCTTGTCATTGTTCGGCTAGTAGGAAGACTAACTGAATGCATCCGGGGCGACGCTGACGGACCAAAGACAAACCAAAGGCTCACGGAGATTCTGCGAGAGCTTTGGACAACGATTGTTGCGCCGATTGTGTTTCAGTTGGAAACTGCACTGTGTCTCCGCGCCGGGTCGCGCATTTGGTGGATGCCAACATCTTGGGCTTGGTGGCTCCCGCTTCACGCAGCAGGTCCATACAAGTCAGGCGAACGGAACCTTCCCGATCGCTACATCTCTTCCTACACCACTACCCTTTCAAGTCTCATCCGCTCTCGCGCAAGGTATCATCCAGCCAAACGGGTGTCTGGTCCACGGATGTTGGTCATCGCCCAGGCTGAAGCCGAAGGACAGGACCCGTTACCCAATGTCGGGGCTGAAGTGGCCGTGATCCGCAAGCTAGGGACGGAAGCCACAATTCTCGAGGCCGAAGACTGCACGAAAGATGCTGTGTTGGCTGGCCTGAAGGATATGGCCTGGGCGCACTTCTCATGTCATGGTCATCAGCCTAGACGCGAGCCATTCAAGGCCCACTTTTCCCTTCGAACGGCCGTTGCACCCCTCACCCTTCTCGATATCATCCAAAATGACCTTCCACACGCTGAACTCGCCGTTCTTTCGGCCTGTCACTCGGCTTCGGCGGATTTTTCTACCCCAAACGAAGCGGTCAACCTCGCCGCGGGAATCATGTTTGCAGGGTTTCGGGGCGCTGTTGGGACGATGTGGGCAATGGATGACCAAGATGGACCGGTCATGACCAAGTACTTCTACGAGTATATGTTCCGTAATGGGCCTGAGGCGGTGGATTGTAGGGATGCAGCGAAAGCGATGGTGATGGGGGTCAGGGAGCTGCGACGTTGCGAAGTTCCGTTAGCGAGATGGATCAACTTTGTCCATTATGGGATTTAGTGGCGGATAGTTGATGAAGGAAAATCTTTCCAACCACCTCGCAATCGCTTCTTATAACAACAGCAGAACCTCTTATTTCGGTCAAGACTAATCATTTTCTCAAGCTACGCTCCTAAACAACTTCCTATATGTAGTTCCTGTTACCCCTTCCCTGATTCTGATCTTTCCATCAATTACTATACATTTTAGGTCTCAGGTACTCCGTGTGCCCAGCATCAACATACTCTCCACTGCCAACCCACGGAGCCAGATGGTTCAGCATGTATGTCTGCAGGACATTCATTCATGACACCGCCTCCAATATCAAGGTATGTAGAAATAACTTACACACCAGTCAATAGCGTCTTCTCGCACAGCTCCAAGACACTAGTATACATTTTTATTTCTAAGCCCCACATGGTTAGTCTGGCAATGACTCCATGTTGGCAGTAAGGAAAGCAAATGACGTGGTTGAACGAATTTGCAGTTCTAGGTACAATATATCAGAGAAATTCAAGCCAATGCGAAGTGAGTGGGGGAGATCGAAATGAGCGCAAAACGAGGCGAATAAATGGGCCACCATAAGTAAATAAATAACTGGAAGCCCAAAAGAACGGGAGAGTGCTGACCCCGGGCCTCATGAGCGTCACTCTAAACTCCCATTCCTAAATAAACACAATAAGGCAGTAAGAAACCGAGCTCAGAAGTCATTCATAAGAAATTGATACGAGACTCGCCTCCATATCCAGTAGCAGCCCCCATATCCGCCAGCCTCTTCTTCTCCCTAAAGGCCTTTCGATATTTGGTCCTCTCCCACATCACGTATCCTATAACCACCAGTGCAATCGCAGTGATACCGCCAAATACGCCCAATCCGATGGGAAGGACTTGGAGCGTCTTGCCTGGGAGCTGAGTGGAAGGGGCCGCAACGGCAAGTGCAACTGCGGTTGCTGAAGTGACGACCGCTGCTGTTGTAGATCCTGAGGTATCGTCTTGAGCTTGGGCTGAGGATGTGGCGGAAGTTGATGCAGAGGCGGAGTCTGTCGAGGTGGCAGCAGCAGCTCCAGTCGACGAGGTGACGCCATGAGTAACAGTGGTCGTGCCCTGTTTTGGTATTCGAATAAGACGCCAACGTAATCAATTAAGCTAGGAAGACTTTGACTCACGATAACAACTACGGCGGCGTTGGATGTGGATGCGGATGCGGACGCGGACGATTGACTTGCCGCAAAAGAGGAGCTCGATCCAGCAGCCGCGCTTGAAGCGGCAGATGTACTAGCAGATGTCGAGGCTGTGCCGGTTGCAGTGGCCTTCACAGTGGTCGTGCCCTACCAATAAGAATATCCAGGTTAAACCGGTGTAACACAAAACGGAAAATACGAAGCCAGAGACTGCACTCACAATTACGGAGACCACAGCGTTTGCCGGTATTGTTGAGTTCGTGGCATTCTCAGCTGCAGTCGTAGAGGCGGGCAGTACAGCAGAAGTAGAAGTCGAGCTGCTGGTATCGCCGGTTTGTGTGCTTGTGACAGTGGCGGTGCCGGTCGTGATGCCAGTGCCGGCTGTTGTTGTCGTGGTGCTGTTGGCAGCGCTTGAAGACGATACAAGCTTGGATGTGCAATGTTCGATCTATAAATTGATTGAGGAGTAAGCGGCGGGAGTGCTGTGCAAGATCATACTTTCTGGTATTACCTCACGAACAAGATCACCACCAGTGGCATTTGAAACGTCCGTTAGGGTGATATTGCAGGTCACAATTACCGTCCCAGATGCTCTGCATGGTTCAAGAGGTGAATTAAATGCCCAACAAAAAGTCACAAGTTGAGGTTCGCTCACGTATCCATGGTGTCGACGGTTTCGATACTCATCGGTCCGCTGAAGGAACGGGCGTCATTCTCTCTGGGCAATCTAGACTTCCCGTGCCTCCTAACGCGCTGACTTCCAGCCTGTATCCCGGTAATCCAGACCGCGATGGTGATGAGGGGAAGTAAGGTCTTGAAAGATACCATGATTGAAATATGCCAAAGGGAAGGTGAAATGATAATAATAAAGGGACCGGCCCAGTGTCTGTACGACGATATAAAAGAGTGAAAGGTCGCAAAAATTCACTGGTGAGAGAGATTCCAAACGAATGTGTGTTAGTGAGCCTTGCGAGATATTGGTCGAGAATGAAATGATTTTGCAGTCAAAAGGGACGTACCCAGTGAACACGCGAGAGGGGAATGAAAGATTCCATCGACCTGAGATGAGGGACTAAGAGATGCTGGAAGCGCTGGGTGAGCGTCAAGGGAACGTCGCTGCGACGACGACGAGAAGTCCGCGTCGCGTCTTCGAAGCAGCTGCTGCGGAACCCTTCGCGACCGCAACTGACACCGGTCGACACAGCGGCAATAAGGTCTCCCACCCCTTAGTGTACATCAGCTGGAGGATGGTTCGCAGTTTGAATCGGAAGGTCATTCTGCAGCAACGCGAGATCAAAGGGCCAACGAGGATTTGCGTAGGTTGTCATGGATTATGGATCTAATCCCAGGTCGATAAATGGCCTTAAAACGTTGATTCACCGATGGCGGTTTTGGGCATAACATCCGTTCCTATTGCAGTAGAGACTTTGTCACTTGTGGGCAGAGCATGAAGAATTGAATTGCGATGATGACTGAATGTCGGCAAAGGGTCCAACGGGGACTTCTTTCCAAGTTGCAGTTCTTTCACTGCAATCGCTCAACTTCCCAGAATCTCCCTTATAGGCCTGTGTTATATCATTGTACAAAAACCACGCTGGGAATACCCGGCTCCAGGACTTGCTGCCCATCCAAACGACTCCTCCCGTGGACAGTGCACCCAACCAGTCGTGATCAATGTTGCCAAGCCGATATATGCCTTTGCATAATCTCAGTGATGCAAGCATACTCTGGCAATTCGATGCACCGGAGCAACTGCGCGAGACAACTGCGGAGTAATTATGGTATCGGCTCAACGCAAAGTCTCCCGTATCCAAATTTCCAAATCTGCCGGCTCGAGCAATATTTCTTTTTCCAGGATGAAACCCCGCAGCACTCTCAAGATACATCGCAATGGTTTGATTTTCAGCTCATTGCTTTTTATAGTATTACCAGCTTCTAACTCCCAAAACCAAATCCGCGTTTCTTGGTGGCCCTGATGTGGTTTTCCTTATTGTTCGATTGACAGCTAGAAGAGATAAGGCACTTGGGTAGAATCCCTCCACTGCTGTAATCACCTCGCTTTGATGAAGTATCTAATGTTTCGTCGTCCATCAACGCAGCCTCCAACATTGGTCCCACGCAGTCATAGATTTTATTTTATTTTGTTCGATCGTTATCCCCTGCTCCCCACGAGTATTCGGTTAGCTTGGCAAACGGCCCAGCCAGAGTTCGTTCCCCGAGACTCCTACGTTCGGAACATCCACCACAATGACATCTCGTCTCTCGATAAAGAGGTTAAGAGCACGCAGGCAGTTGTAATTAGGTATATATTCGGTTTTATAGTCAACTAATTATTATATGTCTGGCTAAGTGAAGGGCCTGAAAATATTATACGTCCTATATTTTAAAATGTCTTTTCGTGTATGGCAACACTATAGAGCAGGTGGATTGCGTGTCGCATATTCAGGGTTGGTCAACCCCATGGAATTGTGGATCGATTCTCGTGCTGTTATTTTTTCTCCCGCCTTCCGTGCAATTCCCCATAGTGTAGATAGACCATCTCAGTCACTTACGTACATACAATGGTTGAATATAGTTGGTCAGGGGTTGGTTGAGTCTTGGTGGTTGCGTTGGGATGACAGGGTAGTTGACATGTACATTATATATTCATCATTTATTGTATTTTACTTCATGGGGACACTGGCAATGGAAATGGGATATTCCTTTAACTTTATTTGTGTCCTGGGGTGGGTTGTCTCCAAGCAGACTTCGGGCGGTGTCGTGCCATATGACAACCGTGGGGTCGCGGGGAACGAACTGTGGCTGGGCCATTTGGAGCTTGTAGTATTCGGTGGCTTCGTCTCCCTGGATTGCTCCCATGACGATAATGCCGCATGCCACCGGATTGGCATTGAATTCGGTGTTTGGAATACTCCAAAGTAGCTCCAGGCTTTTTGTCCTATGGTTCTATTTGATGTAGACTGTGCATATATATATCGGGGCGCTACAGGGCGACACCAGGAGCTCCCATCAGCCTCATGCTTTAGCGTCAGCTACACCAATCCACGCCACTAATCATGTATCTAGCCTTGTTATCCATTTGGGGTGACGCTACCCTAACCATCATTACGGCTGAAAGAAAGAAGAAGGAATAGTAGCGCCTCTTAAGCCACAAATAGCGCCTCTTGTTACCATCTTCGAATCACCACGAATGCCTTCGTCCAGTGGATTTATATTGCTGAAGGCCCAGTGCCTCCGGCTCCCATTCTGTGTCCTCTTTCTCCCATGCATCTTCCTCCGCCGCTGTCTTACTCCATACCGTCTTGTCAGGGTACATACTATCGGTATCGGTGTTAGTGTTTTTGCTCAGGTTCGGTAATTCGTAACGCGCGTTTTCGGGGAACACCTCTTCGACTTTGGCCCGAGCAGCCTCGACGATATCAGACTTCGAGTGGCGCCATAGATTTGCATTTCTGGAGCTAAACATGATATCAGTGAATGTCGTTTTGATGTACGCGAGGAGGATAATTCAGGAGACAGACAAACTCACGGGACTGGACTATTTGCCGGTGCTGCCAGAGCCGACAGTTGGAATATACAAACGAGGGTGATAGGTGCGTATCTGAATCGCATTTCTGAGAGATTCCGCTTTGGACTTTGAATGGAGAAGGGAGGAAAGTACTGAAGATGGGGCAGAGATTGGAGTAGTCACCCTCGCTTTTATCCTCAGCGATATGGTGTCGTTTGCGAGATCCGTCGCCTTTTCCCATCGCTAGGGGGTCTTACTCTATCATTGACGGGATTGTTTTGTTTTGTTTTGCGTCGCCTATGCTGATCTGCATTATTTCCGTCGGGTAGCACTTTTCGCTTTTTCAGCGCAACCAGTCCGATGGTGAGCCAGTGAAAAATAAGCAATGAATGTATTCGTTATGAAAAGAGAGAAAAAAGTACAACCTTCAATTGCGTTCAGCCGTCCCATTGAATTGGTGGAATACCGCAGAGTCGACGCGCCGCTTCGGACTTGCGATGCCGTCCCACATGAAAAGTTTCGATCCTCGATATCGAACAAGTTGAACTCCTTGATACCTCCACCCATTCAACTCATTCAGATCACGCTCTCTAATCCACAAGTCGGTTGGCCATTCATCACATCCCACCTGCCTTGACTTTCGGCTCGGGGTGTCATGTGCCGCACTGCTCAGCTAGCCTATATTTCGTTATATTCCGTGACTATCGGTATCGGCGAGATTGACCAGCCAACAAATTATCCTCAGCATGGGCTTGGTGCAATTTTGAACGCCGCGACCATATGGTCGAAGCTCTCAAAGGGAAAATGTTAGCCTAGAATAGTCCTTCTACGAGAAAGCTGCAAATCCCATGTAGGAATTCATTATCCGATTATTATCGGAGTCAAGCGCCCGGAGCTGGGGGGGCTTCGTATTCTTACCTGAGAGCTTCCGCTACGGACGTCCATAGCAATATTGAGCATCGAAAGTTCCTGCCGTTTTATGGCGATATTAGTCACAAGAAATAACAACCTGATATATATATTGAATCAAGGCCAAACGTATTCAAGGTGCCTGACTTGGTAATGGGCGGTACATGCGCCGGAAGTAGAGACGGACATCAACGAACAATGACAAGCACAAAAACGCAGTGAAAGATAACAGATGGCCCAGAAGGGAGTGTAGAATCGCCCGCGGATGGACAGGAGGTGGCGAAATAGAAGTAAGGGAGGAATGATCATCAAGCGGTCGTTGCTGGCGTCTATAGGTTGCAGGGTTCTCCCCATATCGCACCACATCGTCCTCTTCACAGAAAGATACGTGCGCTGAGATATCTTCGGAACATATTGCGCACAATGGCCCTCTGGGCCGCCCTTGGTTAGCCCAGAACACCTCCTCCAATTGCGCACTCGACACCACTATCTGTTGACCATCGCCTTCCAGTTGAAGACACCTGACCGAAAGGAATCGGAGATTCGGGCAGATCGCCGCGAGGAACGTCGCGAAGGCAAGTTGAAGGCCTTCCTCGATTGTGATATGTTGAATCGTCAGACTTTGCAACGAGTACAGTATCGGCACACCCGTGAAAGCGAAGTCGGAGCTGACGTGGAGGGATATGACGAGGCGTTCCAGGTCTTTGCAATGCTTCGCCATTGACAGCAGGCTGCGCATCGTGCATGTCGTCCCATGGTGACACTCGCCTCTCGTAGGTTCCTGTTCAATAGCGATCTCCTTCATCTCCGTCATGTGACTTCCTAGCGCCTCCCAGTCCTTATCATGCATCTCAAACCAACTGCTCTGGTTGAGTATCCGTAGTCTTATCAAGGAATCCACCCACGGTACATTCTCTAGGACATCTCGTATATCCAACATGGTACCGAATACGGCTTGTACATGGATCTCAATGACCTCGAGTTGATCGAAATCGCCCAGATAAACGAAGATATCGTGTAGATCGGTCGGGGAAAGGCGGATATTAGACAACGAGAAATTATCCAGGCTAGGCATGGTGCAATCTGCGAATATCATGTCGACTAGGTCCCATGTATCGTGTACCTCATTCGATTGCTTGCGTAGATTGAATGACCATAGAGAGGGAAAGTCTATCAACCTCTTGTCGGCGTCATCGTCATCGTCAACGTCGTCGTCATTGTGCCGTCCATGCATTAGATCGAGTTCGAGATGTCGTAGGCGGGGACATCCAGTAGATAAGTTTTCCCAATCCAAGCGACTCATGAAGGTCCCATGCAGAACCAAGTTGGTGAGGGCGGGGAAGTTTGTGTATTCTGGATGGCTCCACAGGACACGAAACGTCGCAGTCGTAACAAATGGAGATTTGTAAGGAATATAATTTCCCTGTAGATTGCTTATCTGAAGGAAGGTCCAGTTGCTTACGTTGATCGAAGTCAGAGCTCGGGACGAGGAGGGAACGAGGACGCCGAGGACTGCGTCCCAATCGGATAGACGCCCCTCTGACTGTGCTGTCTCGCGAGAGATGAATGTCACAGACGTAGCGTTGGAACAAATGGGTCCGTAAGCTTGACTCCACGAGAGGGTTGTGGCGCCGTACAGTGGCACGAATGAGATATCGACCAAGAGGTGTGAGACCTTATGCGAGTACTGATGCAGGAAGTTCTGCCAGACATCAGCTGTCATCGTTTGTAGAGAGAAGGCTAGGCAACCCTCCTATCAAGGAGTGTCAGGAGCTCTAAAGCAGGCCAGTGGTGAGGACCAGGAAACTCACTTGACTTGGGCTCTCTTCATAGAGGTAACTCCCCACCAGCGCAATCTTCCGCAACAGGACGCTCAGTTTCACAGGATGCAATCTCCATAGCGTGTCCGTTGCTTTCCACTCCCAATTCTTGCATACCGCTGCCGCTACTGCGAGATCTTTGGTTGGTAATTGGCTGAAAATCCGAAGTACAAGTTCTGGCACTCTGACGGCAGGGTGGGGCTCGTCTGGCGCCGAAGAGGGAAGCATAAACATCCGGATTGCTTTTTTTGTCAGTTACGTCTGAAGATATTGGACGATCGGCGCCCCACCGTCTTGTTGCGGTGGCGGTAGAAGTCAGGTTATGGGACCGTGGCGTGGCCCAGTCTTGAACGAAATTACGACCATTACAACTCACACAGACAAGCTCGCTTGAAGCCGCTGCCAGACCAAAGTCTCAGAGAGAACCATCAATTGCATATTGTACCTGCTGACCGAGGAAAGTTTGCTCATCGCCAGAGAGCTAGGCACGTCGTGACATCACGCCAGCACTCCTGCTCACTGCGCACATCACTGTTCACCGAGAAATGAATCCATTCGGGGGGACCCCAAGATGTCCTCGATGTGAGAAGCTAGTCTATGCAGCAGAGCAAGTGATGGGCCCGGGCAGGAAGGTAAGCAATGTGCGTTTCTTGAGGCCGGGAATGACGCACTCAACCGCTTGCACTGGTTTTATGGCGAAGATGTATCATAAACCATGCTTGACATGCAAGACCTGCTCGAAGAGGTTAGATTCGTACTCCCTAGTGGAGCACGACGCCGAGGTAAGCTTAGTCCCGTATCCGTGCACAGGAAGACGCCCTGATTGACGATGTTCACCTCTAGCCATATTGCAAGCAATGCCACAAGAAGAACTACGCAACCACAGGTCTGTAGCTGATATACGGATGATTTAAAGCTTCACTCATAATTTATTGCAGATCTTCGCCATGCTAACCTGCCTCAAGCAGCATCCCCAGCGTCCCCAGGTAGGGCGTCAACCAGTGTAGCGCCCGTATCCCCCAGGATGCCTACATCTCCCGCAAAACTCGACCTTGCCTCCCTTGCGTCCCTGAAACAAGATTTGGCGCAAGATATGCCAGCGGAGCCTCCCGCCCAACCTGTCACCTTCGTGCCTGTTCATGTACCTGAACCCATCTTCGAGGCAGAAGAGGACGACAATCCGGACGAGGTAAACGAAGATGGCATAGATGCAGAAGCTAGCTCATCGAGTCAACAGCCGCCACCTGCAACACCACCTCACCAAATTTCGATATACTCTAGACAACCAATGTCCCCTGTCTACTCGCCAAACCAAGACCGAAATGCCTCCCCCTCTGCACCTTATGGCCCTGTCTCCCCCAGAAGATTAAGCTGGCGTGCGTCCGGGTCCCCGGCACAGGCAACCAGTCCGACACAATCCTCGGATATGCCAGTGACAACACCTGATGGTCAACAACCCCTGACTCCTACTGCAACTGGATTCGGCAAACGGATTGTGCCCATGTCCACTGGTGGTCACACAGTCTCTATCCCAGGCGCATACTCTCCCAAAAGAGTAACACAAACGTTCACTGGAAATAGTAACACCAGGGGGTCTCCGAACGGGATTAGACCGAACTATACAGGACAGGGAGCCGGGCCGTCGTTCAGCTCCGCCTCACCCAAGAAGATTATGCCGAGCTTTACTGGTGGGAGCTGGAACCCGGGCGGGCAGAGAATTGAGTGCCCTCGTTGTGCCAAGGCTGTGTACCATGCAGAACAGGTTAGAGATCGATTCACTTTGAACGCTTGGAATCTTAAACGTGTACCGACCCTTCATAATCACGTAGGTTAACGCAGTCGGCAAACGTTGGCATAAATCATGCCTGCGCTGCACGGAATGCTCGACGTCCCTTGATTCGAGTCGACTGGCGGAGAAGGATGGCGAGCCGTATTGCCGGGCTTGCTATGCAAAGGTAAGCTCTAGAGTCAGATAACAAGACATTAATGTCTCACTCTTACTGAATCCCTTCAGGTCCATGGTCCAGCTGGATCTGGATATGCCCTGGTTGGGAGAGTTGCCTGATATCTTTGTCTAACGTCTCAGGAACGGAGAGGCGAGTTTTAACTTCATTATTGAACCTTTTTGAATCTATTATGTAGTGTATGAATTTGGTGGCGATCACAACCGATTATCAAGATTATCTTCGCAAGACGGCTCCTGTCAGAACTTATATTGCACGCCATGAGACGGCTACATTCATCACCTCTTGGCGGCAGAAGTCCAACCACAGTCCTGTGATATTATCGGATGAATAACCGAACAAGGCTCGAATTTGATACCCCACTGGGTGGACCCCGCCGAAGGTGGTGCACTGCGCTCTGCGACACCCCGAATCATGCCACTATCATTATCGGACCACAGATTTTCCCTGAACAGGGAATGATTGTTGGCTATTCTAATACGTCTGTAGCGCTGGTTTACATTATGGTTATGACTACTGATCCAGGCTTATGGCCCTTCACGCTGGTTGCTTATTATCTCAATCGAAAGTTACCGATGGTGCTCTGATAGATACTGGAGATACGGAGATCTGTCTGCTCAAGGGCAATTTGGAATATAGGGAGCAATGCGGAACTGGGAAACCTTTATCATTGATTAGGACAATTGTAGCGTACGTTGATGGAGTACAATCAAAGAGTAACGAAGTGTCTGCCCCCAATATCCGAAGTGGTAGCATCATAGACAATATGCAGCTTGAGATTCCTTAGCAGCTATAAGTGGTCTGAGGGAAGATTCGCTGTCGTCAGACTGTGGTACATGCACCCAGACAAAGAGAACAAATGACTCACGGTAATGTTGAGAGGGTAAGGCATTATCTGATTATAGGGGGGTTGGCCCAAGCATTCTAATGATGATGGCGGCAAGTACCAGTCATTTAGTGGTCGATTTCACAGATTTAAAATAGTAATGCACGGACCGGCGACGGAGACGAACTTGTACCCAGCAACGCGTGCCATCTTGATAACAGCAGGAAGAACTTGGTGTGCGGTCGATTCGGAAGTCTCGAGGAGGCTGGCCAAGATGCTGTGAGGTTTCTTGTTGAATTGCCTTCGGAAGCCATCGATGACCTCCTTGACATTGGCGTTCTTGGCGCTGTCTCCTGCATCATAGCTCCATTTCACGACTGGAAATTGTTTGAATCTGAGTGAGGGTGTCGAAGAAGGGGAATTGATGACAGGCTTACGACTGAGGTTCTGTTTATGCGCAACATACTGGGCGTTCTCGTCGATGTTTCCGATGGGGGGCGGAGGAAGCGAGAGGTCACACCCAAGAGCTTAGTGAAGGCTTCCTGAGGCTTTTCCATCTAGTTTACAGTTTGATGGGTCTTTCGACACGCGAAGGAGGAGAAAAACGATAGTAGTTACCTCAGTCGCCATAGCCTCCAGCGGCTGGCCGGGCAAGCTTTTGTGATCCCGAGTCAAAGAAGAGATCTTTCATAGAAATGCAATCAGATTGAAACCCCTTATGGAGGCTGGTTTTGCACAGACCTGGTGGCCGTGCTTATATAGCCATCGAATTCTCTTGCCGTTATCCTTATAGATGCACTTGCGGTTGTTACCATTGACCTGTCGAAATTCAAGAAATTATTACGATGAGTCAATTACCCCATTTCTAGGGATCAATAGTTAATAGGTTCAACTCACGAAGAAAGTTCCCTTCCCACCTGCAGCCGATAGTAACTTGCCGATATCGTACATGTATACCCAAGCTCCGTCATTGACTTGTTCCGTCAAGCAGAAAATGGACCACTGCGAGAGGGATGTGAAGATGCATATACGACATCAAGAGGGTAATCGAGGGCTGTGAGGACTCACAAGAGAGAGCTACTGTCTTCTCGACGCTGCAATCGGAGAGGATGGGGGCGAGCTCTTCGGGTGCGTAATTCCCGACAGCCAGGGCAACGGAAGCAACACTAAGAACTGCGATGGAAAGGGTTGGTTTCATAGTTAATTGCGTTGGCTGGATGGAGGACAGAGGGATCAGACGACTTGTCCCGTCAGTGAAAGTGTCATCACTTAATATACCACTCTGCAGTACGTGACTCGGGCTACCAAGAATCAGTGTGGATAGTATATTGCATGCCGCCTCGTTGAATAATTGAAACAGCAAGCGTCGGGAGTGAATCTAGTGCCAACCTATGTTTCGCTCAGTGTTGCTCTTCGTTTCACCGGGAGGTATTCGAGCCGATTATCGATAATCCTCGTGCTACATCCTAGCGAATGACCCGAGGTTGCCGATCTTGGGTTCGGGCCCTTGTGCCTATATGTGGGATTTTAGCCATATATTTTGGTAGCGTATACGGCTATGCTAAGTGTCTAAAATAGATCACTCTGAGCGAGACAAGGTCAAGCGATTCCATAAGACGGGTCTTGAATTGCAAGTTGTTAATTTCCATTCAAATATCTTCAGCCGAACAATGGACATATATTCCTGGGAAGAGACTGCCGCTACCTGCTGCCGATGATGGACGGTCCAGGTGTCCATGGCCAATGTTGGAGGCGGAGAAGAGGGGTTGCTCAAGTTGCCGCCTTTAGCACCCTGACCTTATAAGCACCCAACGTAATATTTAAAAAATCACATATGCATATTGTCCGACGCATGAACGAAGATAGGGACGATAGTAATGCATGGAGCAACAACATGCTACAAGGGGCACACACACCACGGTCGTCATATCGGTCGACCATATTTCCTCTGCCATCGCTCCTTGAGGCTCGCGCTTGTCGGGCTGGTCGGCGTGACCGTCACCTTCGGAGCGCCCCCTCTGGCGCTCAACAGACTCTCCTGTCCAAAAGTCCGATTCGACATCGCATCTGCATGCTCATCTCCACTCATCCCACCGCTACCAACATGACTCAGTCCCATTTCATGATCATGGAATCCTTCAACAAAACGCACATCGGACGAGCTCGCGAATGAAGTTTCGGAAACCATCTGGAGCGGTGCAGGAGGTTTATCGGGCAATGTCGCCGAACGGTTGACGAGCAGGTCCAGGAGCCGGGACATCTCAGCGTCAGAATCCCCACGGAGACGCGCACGATTGCCCCACCCATACGAAGATGGCGGAGACGTGACGACTCTACTGACGCCAGGGCTGGTGCTGAGTGGTTGCTGGATCATGTCCTCGAAGCTCTCGTAGTACACAGAACCAGTTCTTGTCGGGAGGAATGAGGATGAGATACGATTGGCGAGGACAGGGCGGGATGGTACGGGACTCTGGGATGGGGATGGATTCGAGGTGAACGACGAAGACGAAGACGATCCCGAGTGGGTCACGCTTGGTGCTCCGCCCCTCAACCGATTTGCGCCCCTCTCTTGCATGATGCCCTCATACGCCTCATCCCTCTCTCGACTGGTACTCTCGATCCTCGACAACGTCCCTGCAGCGTCGTACCTCTCCTCCTCCGTCAAAGTGCTGTTCGGCCGATACTTGAATTTCTTACGCATTGAACGCTTCCCAACGCCACTCTTCCTAGACCCCGCAGACATGTTCCGATCGATTAGAGCGGCAGCGACGACAGCGTCAGAATCGTCACCGCCCCCAGCGTACGATGGAAGACGGCTGCTTCCGACAGCTGGATAAGTGGTCGCCATATCATGGTCGCTTGACGATGAGTGTGGTGGAGACAATCGTGGAGGAGAGCCTCGTTCAAGGGCCACGTTCGTATAAGGATTAGGTAACGGCATGTCGTTATCGTTGTTGTACCGCTGACCCCCGAAGCCTGCGCTATGATTGTTATCGTTGTTCCCGCCAGCGTAGGTATAGTTGCTGAACGGGTCGTGAACTCGAGGCGGGGAGATCAAGCCTCTGGGTTCGGCCGCATACTGATCAGTGCGACGGTCGGCAGCAGATGGACCGAGACCCCAAGCAGCCGTACTCGTGATACCAGGATACGATGCACTGGCGCGACCGTCCCGCTCGCGCATAACCGCCGATGCGGGGCTGGCATAACCCGAAAGGACTTCTGGAGCGTACGGGTTGCTGCTCCGGAGGTTCTCGGCATCATCATGGATCTGTGGGTCGACGTTATATCGATTGGTCCTGTTGATGATGTTCCAGCGCCGTTGACGGAGTCTTCGGGGGAGGCAGCAGATACAGACCGTGAAGATGATCAGCGCGGCGAGTACACCGAAGACGATGCCAACTAATTTAATAAAGGTTCGAGGGAGAATTGTTAGATCGGTGAGATCGGTGACCGATTGAAGCAAACGCACCGACTCCGCCTGGGGAAATGCCCGAATGATTCACCCCTCCCTTATCCTGAGCGGAAGTGGCGGTTGTTGTAGGTATATCCGTATGAGACGTGGTGGTGGTGGAGATTGGGATGGGGGTGGTAGAGATTGGGATATCGCTAACGGGGATAATCCCTGTATGCGAGATGGCGGTTGGTTGCGACTGCGTCGCAGGTGTGCTGATGGGGTCACTCTGGCTCTGACTCACACTCCCAGTGCCTGTCACTCCCACTGAAGCGGACCCAGGATCCGAAGCAGAGGCGATCGAGAACGGTAAAGTGTCGGTAGCAGCCGAAGCCGAAGATTGGGAGCCTGAGTAGATTGAGAATGGTAAAGTGTCGGGAGTAGCCGAAGAGTGGGAGCCTGAGTAGATAGAGGACGGTAAACCGCCGGACAAGGGATGTGACGATGAGTGTGATGACGACGTTTGATGTGCCGAGGATGCTCGGTGCGACACACTTTCACCCGCAGCACCAGCAGTCTTGTGCGTTGTTGTACCGACATGGGTCGTCGTCAAATGTGGGTGTAATGATGTTGTCGATTTATGGGTTGTTATTATCGCACTACTCCTTCCCCCTCCATTACCGGCGGTTTCTGGATGCAGCAGCGTGCTGGTGGAGTGTGAATAAGGATTCGTCGTTATGAAAACGATATCATTGAGCATCTGGGCCTTTTGATGTACGCTGGCGACGTTGTTGGAAGGTGCGCCCTGTGGGAGTCGATTCTGAGTATGATGTTCTTGTTCCAATACCGGTATGGATTGTGCGACGACCGGCGCCTTTGATTCTTGTTGTGAAGGTGGAGGCGACGGTTCAGAGGCTGGCGCTGGTGCCACAGCGGGTTCGGGTGAGGACGTCCTACGTGTCAGAGAAGGAACGAACAGGCCGCGTGCAAACCACACACATGCGAGAGAGGAGCAGAAGGGAAAGAGGATGAAGGATCGTCAGTAAGCGACATTAAGGCGAGATGAGGAGGTCACGTCCACGTCCATCGAAGGCGGGACGTGAGTTAGTATCGGACATATGATGGAACCTCGCTTCTACTCACCCATCAGACGTCTTCTGATTATTAGCAGGTCCATCTAGTGTCACCCCGCCGGAATTTGGAGCATCCTCGGCTGACACCGGGAGAACTGCGATAAGCAAGAGGGCAACGGTCGGAGCGAGATGAGTCCATGTCCATCGATGAATCTCCGAGGTTCCGAAACGCCGTGGCATCGGCGAACTTGGGGTCGCAGGATACGGATTATAATTCTGCCCCGTAGGAGAGAACGAATTAAGGTAAGTTGATAAGTATGGGTTATATTAGGTAGCGGGGCATTGAGGAATGATGGATGAAAGCGAAGAGAGAGAGAAGGGGCAAAGTGTGGAATCAAGAATCCACCACCATCCCACCGGCTGTGTACCCGACGGGTAACGTTTCAAATTGATTTACCTCCTTGCTACGCGACTAAGAATTACCTATATTACCGCCATCGATTCGGATATCTCGTAGCGAGAAGGTGGGAATATTGCCACAGACAGTCTTGCTTGCCTCAATAGAGATAGAGGTGGCAGCAAGCTACAACCGTGCCACTATTACATTATCCCTTAAGCTCACGGTATGGCCCAGATAGCATGTCAATACAGTATCGAGGAAGAGAAGGTATCGTGGTGGGCCAGTAGGACCTTATGGTTGAGAAGGAAAAGAAGATGAAGCAGGAAGATGCTGACTAAGCTGGCCTTTTAGACGACGGATCGATCACACATGGACCGCGTCGCGTTGAAGCGGTGGACGCAGAATATGGCATAACTCCATGTGATACAAGATTGCATTGTCCAATACGCGCATGGGACAACCGAGGCACCCGCTCCGCTTGTGGACCAAATCCTGGAATCGGCCGGACAGATCCTTGGCGAGTGCTTGCATGGTGTCTTCGTGCTTTAATCCAAACCTTACGGCTATCGTTGAATTGAAGAATCCCAGTCGATTCACGATTTGTACCCCTGTGCATCTTTTGTCGCTGAAATTTGATATTTCTCCTAAATGAGCGAGCGAACGCCTTGGCGGACTTGGCAGAGTGAGGGCAGCAGCCCCAGAGCTACGTATACTGGAACAGTCCTGAGCATTTGTATCACAATTGGCTTGTTCAGATTTTCCGTTGTCCATACTTCTCCAACCAGTATGGGGTACGCCACGCGCCGAGACGGATCCCATTGGATATTTCACCCACAGCCGAGTCACGGGTCGAGAGGCTTGCACATTACACGCAGTAATGCGATAGGATTGGAATTAGCTTTGCTCCGAGGGCACTAATCGGACAGAACCCGTTTTGGCACATATTGTCGAGGTCGCCCACTATTCCGGGGGGACTGATAATTGTCTTAGTCTCTGGACGCCGCCATACACATTCCCGATGAAGCGTAACCCTTTCGAGTAGATGTTCAGGTCCTGCAGACATGTCCATTTCACGGGGCAGACGTACGAGTGGGAAGTGCAAACCAATCACGAGGAGGAAGTAGATAATAGGAGGCACTCAAGCAGGCGGTGATCGGAATATATACGCGTCCTCCAATGGTGGGTTTCCGTTGCAAAGCCTAGCGAGCTTGGTGTCTGGAAGCCGAAGGCACATTAGATCGTGACGAACGGGGCGTGGCACCATGAACGGGCCCAAAGTTTCAGAAAGACACGTACAAGTGGGATCCTCATCGATGTGTTCAAAGTATTTCAGCTTCCAGGGCACGCCAGCTGCAATCTCATCCTTCCGACGCTGCCTTTGCTCGTTCTGGAAGTTGTGAGAACGAAAATCCCAGTTAGCGATGATGTCCCGAAGATTTAAAATACATCGTACCTCAATCTTCGTCTTTTCCCTACTTGCCGTTTCAAAGTCCCCGCTCCTAATGCCTTTACTGACATGCTGCCATAACTTTCGCGTCTCCCATTCGCCCTGCTCCTCCAAATCCTTTACCTCGACCTCCTCCTTTGGTCCTCTCACATCCGTAAACTGAGCGCCTCCGTTGATCTTAGACGTCTCATGCCATTGGCCCTCAACGGTATGCTTAGGAGTAGTCGAGCCAGGAGGTGTCAAGATGGCCTTGAACGAGTGGGATTTCCCACCAAAGTAGCCTTTGCCCTTGTATTCGATTGTGGAGACCCAGCCCGTAGAGGAAGCGATCCAGGAGGTGTTGGTCAGCTCGATGTAGGGTGAGCCGTAGAAGATGCCGTCGATTCGGAGATTCGGGAGAGTGATCAGATATTCTTCGGGGGCGGAGGCGCCGGCAATATTGACGGTAAGTATGGCGTGTCCTACTTGTTTGACTAAAAGCAGGTTGTGTGGTTAGTTCTGTGGGCGGAAACAACCAGTTGAGGGCACGCACCAATGATGGCACCGGTGGAGAATGACGTCTTCTGAGCACAATGACCGAGGAGAGTGACGCCTTTGCTAGCATTATCGATGTGGTACGCGGCTATTGGGCGATTATCTTAGTATGCTTCAGGTCGCTCAGTGGTTGAACGCACTGATTGGGGGATGATGTGAAACCTGTTCGACTGTAAGTTTCGTCTCTCCTCTTCCGTGATGGTCGGCCCAGGTTCCAAAGAATAACCTGATTAGGAGAGAATGAGTGGGATCCGTCATCGCTTGAAATCAGGGCTACTCACTCTCCAAGAACGGGATTCAGAGGCCTGAAGAAAGAACGACGATAATATCAATAGCTTGTATATCACGGATGGCGAAATACCACGTACTTCTTCTCCGAGCCCATCTTCTCGTTACGACTCGTATATTGACCCTTCAAGGTTGACTGGTCGGGAGCGGGATAAGCTCATAGGATGCAGGTACAACAAGACACAGCATAAACTCACAATAAACCATCTCAGAACCTTCATCGCCCGATCCTCTGGAGTCTTGCCATCCGCAATTGCCGCGAAGAGGTCCGGCCGCTCGCACCAATACGCTGAATAGGAGTCGTTGCAAAACGCTGATTAGTCAAAATCGCGCAAAACGATACGTCTCTCGACAATCCTTGACACTCATGGAGCTTACATGGGTACTCTGTCAAGGACACTGGAGAGAGGATGAACTGGGTAAGGGGAGGAGGTGCATTGCTGTCAAGCCTCTGCAAAAGCGTATCTTGCAATCCTGACTGAGGCCCTCACCGGTGGTGCCGTCATACTCGACAGATCCCCACTCAGAGACGTAAGCCTGGAAAGCGTAAAAACGTGTTTAGGCGGCTTGCTTTCACAACCTTTGCAGATCGCGACATACTGCTTCAGGAAGGCTCCCCAAGAGCTCTTCTGCGCTGCTGGTACAACATCCGTTTCTGCCATGAGTCGATTGCGATTCTTTCAAGAGAGGTTCTGTGAAGGTGAGATGGAAAGCCGGTCTTCTTTGCGTAAATACGTGCTAAAGAGAGGGAGTGGTGGTCGTGCGCTGTTAACGGTTGTGAATCAATCGCGTCATGAATCTAACGCCGCGCCTGGATGACAAACAATCGGATGGGACGCCCGCTCACGCAACTTCGTAGGCTTCAAAACACTTCATACAAAGGACTCTAATTACAATCGGAATGATTGACACCAAGACGACAATGTCGACCCTATTTACAGCTTGGAGGGATCGGCGTTGGCGATGAAGGAAGTACCCTGGAACCAGATTCGATGTGTTAGACGGATGATTCGCGAGTTATCTATGGAGAGGCTCACGTTGGTGATATTTCCTTCCAACTCAGGAATGGCGGCTTTGATCAATCTCTTCTCGTAATCTGACATGGTGCCCAAAGGATGGATCTTCTCAACGCCATTAGGCTAGAAATTTAGAACAAAATAATCAGTACATTCGCTTGCGATACATAAGGTCTCCACTCACGCCGAGGGTGACTCTTGCGGAGAAGTACTCAAGATCGGTTCCAAGCTCCTTCTTCACTGCGTTACCACCTTCCGGGTCCGCAATCAAAGCGACGTATGTTGGAACAATAACGTCCTTCTTCCCGTTGATTGCCGCATCGATGATATGTGTAGCGAATAAGTAACCGGCCTGAGCCATGCTGAGGGTGGCACTCCCAGCACCATCTTTAGCCTTGACGACCTCATCTCCACCGAACTGAACGCGGTGTGTGAGTTCTTCGAGGGTCTTTTGGTCAATCGATGAGGGCAGCGGCGGCTCAGTCTGGGAAAGGAGGGGGATGATGGTCACGCCACTGTGGCCGCCCACGACGGGAACGCTGGTAGATGTCGAAAGGGAAAGATCGTCCAAGGCTTCGGCGACGAAGGTTGAGGCGCGAACGACGTCAAGAGTAGTGACTCCGAAAATCCTATCGGGAAGGTCAACCATCAGCCGTGGTCCATAAGTTTCAACGACGATGAGCTAGGTACCTCTTCGGATCGTAGACACCAGCCTTCTTGAAGACCTCAGCAACAATAGGCACTGAGAAAGAAACATCATTCAGCTGGAATATCACTTGCGAGAGGCATTGGCGAGTCAAGTACCTGTTGAGTTGACGGGATCTATCGTAATTGCCAACAGGTCAGCGGGTGTTACATTCAAGATACTTGAGATATGCAATACGCACTAGAGATGACTAGGATAAAAGCTTTGGGGCAATGCTTCGCGCAACCCTCGGCCAATCCTCTAACAATTCCAGCATTGATCTTGAACAGATCATCCCTACGACAACGCCCAAGGGTGTAAGTTCATCACCATAATCGCAAAAAGAAAAAAGAAAAAAGGCAGTAGCAGCAATACCTAGTCATCTGCAAAGCAATTATCCGTAGGCTTTACGAGAGGCTCACTTTTCCGAATGGAGGAAGAACTTACCCCAGGTTTTCGCGGAACTCCGGCCGGGATAACTACGATATGAGCGCCCTTGAGCGTCAGCTCCATATCGGTGTCCGTCTTGGGTAGATATCCGGACACTTTGGCTGGTGTAGCGATGTGCGAGAGATCTGCAGCCACGCCGGGAGTGTTGACGATATCATACAGGGCGAGCTGAAATTGCGACGCGCTTGATGAGAGATCATCCATCAAAAGCCACTCATCCTGTGCGCACCTCAGTGACATGTGTATTGATCTTGAGCAACAGAGAAAGCGGTTGCCCGATCCCGCCTGAACGCACAAAACAAGCAGATGAGTAGCCTGATTCGTGACTAGGATGGGTGACTCACCAGCAGCTCCGAGAACAACGGCTTTGACCATCTTGATGAGTGTAGGGTAGAAGAGGAGAGAGGTAAGGTTGGGATGAGGAAAACTAAGAGCTGGGAGATGGTAGATATAAATCTCTTGGGGGCGGGGGGCGCGGGTTGAAACGGGCTTGAGTTGAATCACATGTATCGCTGACCAATTTGACCAATCAATCACTCCTGTTATTGCAACGAAACTCCTAAGATGTATAGCAGATCACTCAACACCGGCTCTGGCTGTTGGCATATGAGACAGCGGCTTTCGTTGGGAACCCGGCCAAACGGCTCGATCTTTAGCGAATGCGCATGCGACATCAACTCTCGGACTGCGACGGAAGACCATACCTCCCTGATCTATTGCCCGGAAGTAGGATTGAAATATATCGGACATCCGAACAGTCCCGAACACTGGCATCAATGGCGTGATGCCGATGTTGACAGCGGGCTCAGAAGCCAGCCCTCCAATGGGAAATAATAGAAATTTTTGCGACAATCAGGGACTGTTGTATCACTAGGAATTGTGTCCTGGGATTATTGGAGAGCTGAAAACTACACCATAACAGTGAACGGGTTCCATCGTCGGCGTAGTCGAAATGCTAATCTGGTGCGAGCGGCGACTTGAAGCTCATGGTGTTTCGCAACATTATGGCGACGCATTACTTTCCCTCGTTTCGCCCTCATATCCCTTGATGATGGTGTAATCAAGTACACGAAGAAAGTTCCATAGACGACTTCTGCGCATGACTCGACACAGGTATCTTTCTTTGCACAGCCAATGTCTGCGATACGCCTTCTAGGTTCCACAATACCACGCACTCCTAGACATATAAATGAACAGATCCAGTCACACGCCGTTCAAACCAGTGCTCGCAGCCAGTTGCAATCTCTCACCGTCGTATGGCATAGGTTGGTTCGAATCTTCTAGTTGCTCACGTGATCGAACGTTCATCATCGGCATCGCTCGTGACTGGTTGCTATACCTGTCGCAGTATTAGGACACTCTCGAACCAAGGAGAGTGGCAGGGTGCAAGGTCGAATGGAAACGTCTTTTGATCTTTGGTGCCTGCCCTTAGAATTTCCCGGGATACGTTTAAATGGTCGAGCATCCTAGTTCATTTAATTCATCTCCCTCTACACTGTACTCCGTCTCTCTTGCCGATTTATCATGCAAGCCACTGGATACGATATTCCTGCTTCGACAAAGGCGGAAAGGAGACGGTGAGTTCGGCACACGGTGGTGTGGGGGATATTCTTCTCATCAATTTTGCAATGTCGCCAGCGCCGCCCTTGCTGAGATCGACACAGCTCCTTATGGGTGAGTTTAATTGCTTCGTAGCTATATACCGATATTTTGACTGATACCTCATTACGCAGATGGAATCATGCCAAAAGTGGGAACACCTGAACTTGTGCTTCTTAGGTCTTAGTTAACTAACTATCCGAGTTTATCCCTTGTAACAGTCTGTATCAGTGAGTGCTTTGCATTTACGTCAAAAATTTGCAGAAATTTGACCAAAACTCTTGGTCGACTTAGTCGCTGGTATTGGCTTTTTTACGGACGCTTACGACTTATTCGCGATAAGGTAAATGGTCGTGTTCCGGGCTTCAAGTGTATTGGGCTGTAACTGATTATCGTATTCGTCTTAGTTTGTGCGCTCAGATGATCGAAGCCGTGTATTCCGGCGACAAGAGTGCGTCGGAACTCGCCCGCGGCTTGGACTTTGGCCTCAAGGTTGCTAGTCCAATTGGAACATTGGTCGGCCAACTTGGTAAGTAGTATTTATTTAGGCGGCGTATGCTTTGAAGACCCTTCCTCATTTCGTTAGCGTATAGTTTTCGGCTGGGCAGCGGATATTCTAGGCAGAAAGAAGATGTACGGGTTGGAACTCATGCTCAGTCAGTATGATTATCTCAAGTCTCGCATTTTATTTTCGGTGGTGAGATCTAAAACTCGACCTTCTTTTCAGTGGTGGTTGCCACCTTCGGTCAGGTGCTTGCTGGACAATCGCCGGGTGCCAACATCTACGGCGTCCTCATCACATATCGTTTCATCCTCGGGATCGGGATCGGAGGGGACTACCCATTATCAGCCATCATCACCTCCGAATTCGCGGCCACCAAATTCCGAGGGAGGATGATGAACGCAGTATTCTCAATGCAAGCCGTCGGTCAACTCGTCGCAGCCCTCGTATCCCTAATCGTCATCCACGCCTTCAAATCTCAAATCGACAACAATACGAATGCCGTCGATCACGTCTGGAGGATCATCATCGGCTTGGGCATGGTCCCTGCCGTCCTCGCTCTGTACTTCCGTTTGACGATTCCCGAGACGCCCCGATTCACCATGGACGTGGAACGGAATTTGGAACAAGCCGAACAGGATGCGGAATTCGTCAGATCGGGAAAGTTTGAGAGGATCGATGATCGTCCGATAAATAGGGTGGACGTTCCCAAGGCTTCGAAACGCGATTTTATCAGGCATTACTCGCAGTGGAAGCACATGAAGGTTTTAATCGGCACGTCGTATTCGTGGTTTGCACAGGTACGTAAAAACATTATTACCTATTATTCTCGTCGGACTGCTTTGAACTCACGATATGGGGCGTCTCGAAGGATGTTGCTTTTTATGGCCTCGCCTTGAACTCAACCACAATCCTAAACGACATACACTTTTCGGTGTCCTCGGATGCGAACAACTCGGGCCTCTATAGCAAACTGCTTAACAACGCGGTCGGTAATATTGTGTGCGTATCAATCTCTCTGACCTGAGAGCCTTCTTCAACGCATCACCGATTAACTTTCTCCTAATGTTTACCCTTTAGACTTGCGATAGCCGGTCTTATCCCGGGGTATATCGTCTCGTATTTTTTGATCGATGTCTGGGGCCGAAAGCCGATACAGTATATGGGGTTCGCGGTCCTCACCGCCATCTTCATCTGTATGGGCTTTGGCTACGAGGCGATGCTGAAGAGTAATGCGGGCACTCGAATATTATTCGCCCTGTACTGCCTCTCAAACTTCTTCCAGGTGAGAACTCAACGGATCCTGATTGGGGGAAATTCTAGAATTGTTCTTACCGCGCCTCCACCCAGAACTTCGGTCCCAATTCGACCACGTTCATTATCCCCGGAGAGGTATTTCCCACGCGTTATAGATCGACTTGTAATGGGGTCTCCGCTGCGTCAGGAAAAGTGGGGGCCATCATCGCTCAGGTCGTGTTTTCCCAACTTTCAAATTATTCGAAGGGTTTGCACATCATGTGAGTTTTTCCCTGCGACTTCCTTTGCCTGCACTCCACCAGCAGGTCTGCCCCTTGCTAATGACACTCCTCTACATCGTCAGCTTGCCGATCTTCGCACTTTTTATGTTTACCGGCATATTCTCTACGATGTTACTACCGGAGACTATGGGGAAGAGCCTGGAAGAGCTAAACGGAGAGGAGGACGCAGAGGATGGCTTAGTGCGCTATGATACGGCCATAGGCTCCGGGTCGGATGGGGGTCTGGAACTCGATCCAATGTTCGGCGAGACCAGTAAGCGTCGTCGTCGGCGTGCTTAGTGCATTGAAACCGAGCAGTTCTCGAGACTCTTGAAGTGATATGTGGCCGAACTTTCAATACTCCTACCCCTACTGTATATGAGATAACCTTTGACTATGTATTTTGTATCGGTGCAAGTTGTGCAACCCGAAGGATGGGTCCCCCGGCGATGCGATTTGAAAGCTGTTCGGGCATGGGAATTTGTACATGTCCTCGAGCAGCCACATCCTCGCTTTGTTCATTGTTTCATAGACAAACGCGTCGAGGTCATGGCTCGAAGCTAGGTGGCCTTCTCGAGATCGGAGTCGAGTCGCAGTCCTAATGGACATCCACCAATCAGAGGGCAGCTCAGACCATCGACCCTAGTTACTCGCTGAGGGAGTCATCACGATCAGAGCCTAGGTCGATATGAGGTCATGTTATGCGAGATAAGCTTACGCTGATCAGATAAAAGGTGCCGATCACTGATCGAACAGAATTTTTAACAAGAATCTAATAATGGTGAGGCTACCACGAGGCTTGCCAGCCACTGTTCGTATTTGAGGGTCCCAGGCGGGTCACCGGTCCTCGGGACACCCCTGCACATCATATGGCATGGAATGAGGGGCTGTGCTCTGGAAATTCTCTATGTTCTCATAGTTTGTCGCGATTGGCCTCTCCAACAACGCCACCAGCAAAATACTCGCAACCTTCAGAGCGTTCACCGCAGCACGGAGACGTATTCTTTTGCTTGGCAGCTGGACGCCCGTTATCACTTACTGCACCCTCAGTATTAAATAAGATCATTTAGCGTCCTCATCTGCATCCCTCGTCCCATTTCCTGTCCCCAAGTTGACCTCCAATGGATCATCCCGTCGATCAACCGCTTCCCGCCCAAAGGAGACGGTGAGTATAACATGGTTATCTCATAGAGACGCTTGCTCATCAACATTGTATTCGTTTAGTATCGCTCTTGCTGAGATCGACACAGCTCCTTATGGGTCAGTTTTCGCTTGCTTCATAGCCACATGCCAAGCGTTTGACTAATACGTCACCTATACAGATGGCAGCATGCCAAAAGTGGGAGATCTCTTCCCGTCGCGATTTCACTGGTGTATTTACTCACGTTATCCTATTTACAGTTTGTGCAGGTGGATCTTCGGCCTCTATATTGACGCCCTAATTAGCATATAAGCTAACCGAAGCTCCTCATCTTCGCAGTCGTCGGGCTAGGGTTTTTCACAGACGCCTACGATCAGTTTGCCATTGGGTAAGTCGACCACTACTCTCGACTTATGGATGGGCGCTTAATACTATTAGTCATATAGCCAGTGTGCCAAGATGATCGAGACCGTATATTCATCTGGCAAGACCGAAGCCGAGCTTGTTGGTGGCTTGGACTTTGGCCTCAAGGTCTCTGGTCCGGTTGGGACTGTGGTCGGTCAGCTCTGTAAGCGTTTCATACGATATCTCCTTCGGCCCCACTTTCTCATTCTCGTGGAAGTCTTCGGCTGGGCGGCCGATAGGTTAGGAAGAAAGAAGATGTACGGCTTAGAACTGATCATCAGTAAGTGCTTCACATCGCTTCTGCTATAGGTATTGACGGTTCGAACGGGCTTCCTGTCTCTAGTGGTCGGCGCAACGTTCGGGCAGATGCTCGCCGGAAACGCGCGAGGTGCCAACATCTACGGGGTCCTCATCACCTATCGTTTCATATTAGGTATTGGCATCGGGGGCGATTATCCGCTATCAGCCGTCATCACCTCCGAGTTCGCGGCTACTCGATATCGAGGGAGGATGATGAATGCCGTGTTCTCCCTCCAAGCCGTCGGCCAATTAGTCGCAGCCCTCGTGTCTTTGATAGTCGTACGGATCTTCAAAGCGAGTATCATTAACGATCCCCTCTCGGTCGATCACGTCTGGCGCATCATCATCGGTATCGGCATGGTCCCGGCGATTTTCGCCCTCTACTACCGCCTCACCATCCCTGAGACCGCTAGGTTCACCATGGACGTCGAGAGGAACCTGGAGCAGGCAGAACAAGACGCAGACTTCGTCAGGTCGGGCAAGTTCGATCGGATTGATGACCGACCGATACACAGGGTGAACGTGCCGAGGGCCTCGAGAAATGATTTCAAGACCCGTTTTTCGCAATGGGGGCACCTAAAGGTCCTAATAGGGACATCTTACTCGTGGTTTGCGCAGGTGCGTGTCCCTCTGTTGATGCGGGTAACATGCCATGTCGGCTGACCGATGAAATTGGGGCTACGTCTCAGGACGTCGCGTTCTACGGCCTCGCGTTAAACTCGGTGGCCATCCTGAGTAGGATAGGCATTCCCGGACCTCTGAACAAAACGGATGCGATCAATGGGGACAGCGGAGTGCTCTACAACACGTTGTACTACAACGCTGTCGGTAACATTGTGTACGTAGATTCATATCGTTCTCCTCACCGCATATGTGCACCAGTTGATTCGGGACTCCTTCCTTCAGGCTCGCGACGGCAGGTCTAATCCCGGGCTTTATCGTGTCGTTCCTCTTAATCGACGTCTGGGGGCGAAAGCCGATACAATTCATGGGCTTTTCGGTCCTCACCGCCATCTTCCTCTGCATGGGATTCGGCTACGATGCCATGTCTGAAAGCAGAGCAGGAGCAGCAGCTTTGTTTTTCTTATATTGCCTCTCGAACTTCTTTCAGGTGAGGGGGATCGAACGTTTTTATGTTTTTCCTTACTTGATTTTCGATTATTTTTCAGAATTTTGGTCCCAATTCGACCACATTCATCATTCCAGGAGAGGTATTTCCAACTAGATATAGAGCAACCTGCCATGGAATCTCGGCCGCTTTGGGGAAATTGGGAGCCATCGTCTCGCAGGTGGCATTTTCCCGATTGTCCAAGACGAACGATACCAAGGGCTTCACTACCATGTAAAGTTTCTTAGTCTTAATCTCTACGTGACGCTTTGGACTTATTTACTAATACAACACATCCCTGTCCTTCGCCTATAGCTTTGCAATATTTGCGCTTTTCATGTTCACTGGGGTATTTTCGACGATGCTCCTACCCGAGACCGTGGATCGAAGCCTCGAAGAGTTGAACGGGGAGGAGGAGGACATGGAAGATAGGTTCGCTCGTCACGACGGGGCTATGGAAAATATGGAGCTGGATGACGCAGGTGGACGATGCCGTCGTCGGATGACTGGCCCTTAGTGCTCGGAGATGAATCGCGACTCTTCATTTGATTCGGAAATTGGAACTTTCATGAATAAATACCCCGTTGTATAACATTAGAAAAATATATCGAACACGCTGAATTACAATTTGTAAAAGCCGCTGGCGGGGGTTGCGTCAAATATCTTAGTGGATGCAATTGAAAGCAATACTTTGCCCTGAGCTTTCTATTGCTTATCCCCACTTACGGCAATATCAGCCCTAGTCGTCGTTGTCAACGACGAGTGTCAGAGGCTTTTCGGATGGGTGGTTGAACAAATTGAGGAATACGCGGGTTCCCTTTCTCAGGTCGCGCACTTCTTTTCGGGCGTTGGTTTTCGCAGCGATGGTGAAGGATATCGTCCGAGTCGAGTTCGAATCTGAATGGGAAGAATGCATACCCTCAGAAGCCATGTGAGGGAGGTAGAGTAAACGACAGGTCGACCTTTATCCGCACAGAATGTGGCGCGGAGCCCGTGCAGAGTCCAGGGGCACCTCCAACACATCCTGCGTCCAACCACCCTCGAACCGGAAAGCACATGGGTGATTGTCCAGCGAGATGTAGTACAAAACTATCCGCTCCTGATGTTCCGACCTAAAAAATTTCGCCATGACCAAGATACTAGGTTTGAAAACGAGGTCCCTGGTTGCCAGATGATCAAATAAGTTATCTCATATTCGACTTAATCAGCATGAAAGTTTAGCACCTTTACGTTTGTAGGCTACTAAAGATTGTTGAGAACATTGAGTTCCGCAGCCTTCTTTTGGCTGCTGGAGGTGGGAATGTTCAAGACTCTGATTGTGTTGCTACAACTCAGCTTATGTTGACTACAGCAGATGGGTGTAATTGATGTCAAACACACAGATGTATCATCAAATACTCTCCTGGGATCTGCAATCACCAATTTGTTGAATGAAGAGAGGGAGGAAGGCTTGGCAGTTCAGAGAGGGGGAGAACCAATTAATGAGTGGGGTCATTATGATGAAGAGATGGGTGAGCTGACTGATGGAGGCATGGATAACCCTAACCACCTTCTTGGGGCCTTCCCATGGTTATTTCCATATGGCACAGGTGGTTTCAAAATGGGAAGGCCCAGAAAACTGTCATATGGTCACCATTGCACATGAGTGTTAGACTATGGTGACAAAAGGTTTCAATTGGAGCATTCCTTTATTGCAACCATGTTCAGTGTCTTCTACAAATGCCAAGTTTGTGCCTCAGCAAGCATGCAGGTTAAACATTTGCCTTGTGAGCATTGTAGCAGTGTGATTGCTTCTCTCTGGTTAGAAGATTTTCAACAGGCTCATTGTGGGGAGGAAGCTCACTAGCCATATTCTAACCCAGCAATGTTGTTACTTCATCATGAGCTACATGCTACAAGCAGTTGTGTCATGGCATCTGACATGTCAAGAAGATCAATATATTGTTGCATCTGGGGTTTTACCTCTGTCAATGGCCCACCTTGTGTTTGGGCCACAATCAATCTATGTGATTTTGATGACCTGATTGCACAGGCCTTTGCTGGTGAGGAATTAGATATGAATAACTTCCTCTATGACAGAGGACCAGATGCAAAGACTTGACAATGCAATATCACACATGATCCTTATGCAGCAGTGAAATTTTTCCACTTGTAAAGTCAGTTCTCACTGGACTTTAACTGATGGATGGATGAATGAGAAGGCATGTCTTTCAGGCCTACTGACTCTTGAAAGGACTTGACTGAAAAGAGCTTGGAGGAAAGGGACTGAGAGAGGAGCTGAGAGGAGCTGAGAGAACTGGAATACTAGAAAGCAAATTGATTGTAATGTGGAATCTGGATGAGTCCCCAGAGCTACTTATATAAATCTGAGAGCACAGTCTTGCTGTACTACCTTAAGGAGTATCTGTCTAGTCTATATCATGCACAGCCTTGCTTCTAATGGTCCCCCTTTGCTATTGCCCAATGGCAACACTTAGATCTTGTCTTCTAAAGCTGCACAAGCTCCCATGGCCAAGCAGACCAAAGTCTTCAGCCTTCCTGGATATCTTAGAGGCATTCCTATGGGCTGGTTGAAGTTGGAACTCCTTTGCAAATGCTTACCTCCTGAGGCAGCATATTCTCCTAAGGCTGCACACAAGTTCTTTCTCAGACTTCTTGGGCTCTCTGAAGGTTTGCATATGCTTAGGCTATGCTTCTGTTTACTAGCCAACTCCTAGCCCAAAGTGATCATCAATTGCCAAGCTGTCTAAATCTTAGGAGGGCACTTCCTGAAGCTTGGGAACTGGGTTCACCCACCAGGCGAAATCCAAGATGCACATGTCAAACTTGAACATGGCTGCAGGGATTGGCAACTTGAGTCCCATGTGCATAGAACTTGAACTTAGAGGCTTGAACATGTGCATTGAGCATGGGCACTTAAGGCAGACTGAGGGTGCTTAAAGGTAAACCTGGACAATGGAGGCAACCCTTATGACACCACTTTGTCATTCATGTCCTGTTGGAGGGGGTCTTTGCTATCACAAAGCAAGGAAATGGGATAATAAATTGAAAGCACTGTGTCCTGGGTAAAGTTTAAGGTTATGTTGGTGTTGTGGAGTTGCAGGCTCTCAGTATGCTCCACCTACACATTCTCTTTTTGCTTGTGGGAGCTCCAACAGGACAACAGATGAAGGATCTGTTGAAGTTAGAGGAATTTCATCAGTGCATGAAACAATTTATCAATCAGAATATTCAAGTATACCTTGATGTATCAACAAGGACCTTTATGCTTCACATGATAAGCTTCAAAGTCACATTGCATGGTCAAGGCCAGCAGATCTGGATTTGGGAATTTATGCTGTGGACCAGAAGCACTGAGAGTTTGAGATAGCTGCAGTGTCCCAATGTCATAAATGTGGACCTGCTTGCCTTAAGGTGTACAAAGTGCAAACCATTTGCAAATGTCAGGTGCCATTTCCACTTGCTAGAGAGACATATGTGTTTGATACTGGGGAGTGGGGGCCAAAGAGGACATTTGAATGGTTAAATGGTTGGTGTCCAATGATTATGAATGTCCTGACCTTGTCCTCTGTCTGTTTGCTAACTCTATTATCCCATGATATCTGTTGTTGTTGTTTAACTGCATGTAACATTTACTTAAGGTTCACTTGCATGCTGGCAAATGCTGACATGTCTCTTCTCTAATGTTCTCTCAGACACTGACATGTCCTTTCTCTGATGTTCCCTTAGATGCTGACACATCCTTTCTCTGATGTTCCCTTAGATGCTGATGGGTCTCTTCTCCTATGTGTTTCCTATATAAAGGATGAAGTGAGGAGGTCTTGTTCCTCACTTTGCCTCCTGTATTCTTCAGCCTTGTCAGTAGCAACTTCTCTATTCATCTCTTGTCCATGTCTCATAGCCCACACAAGAGTATCCTGCTCACCTCATGATCACACAGCCACATTCCACAGACCCCTGTAACCATAGTCACAACATTAGGCAAAATCACCATATAAGCCTGATACTCTCATGGATCCCAATCAGCAACTTCCAGAGAAACCTGGATCACCACCACCAGCAGTTAATACACCACAGCAACAACCAGATATGGCCCAACTCATGGCCATGATGCAACAACTCCAGGCTCAGGTGGCACAGCAGAATGTCATACTGCAACAAGCCAATCAACAAATCTAACAACAGATGCAGCTGAACCAACAGCTACAGCAAGCAAACCAGAACCTTTTAGCAGCAGTCCCCACCCTCATAGCCCCCATAGCACCACAAGTGCCTCAACCATGTGTTCTGAAGATTAAGCAATATACTGGTGAATGAGGTGCACCAGCCCACATATTTATGCAACAGCCTTGCATGATTTTTAACATGCAACCAGCACAATTTGTCACAGATGATACATGCATCCGATACATGCTCCTCCATATGGACAATAAAGCTGCTGTCTGGGTGCAACCTGTACTCGAAATTGTTAACAACCCTCCAATGCAGCCCCCTAACTGGCATGATAACTGGGACAACTTTGAGGTCTACTTCTTAGCCATTTTCAGAGACCCCAACAAAGTACAAACTGCAGTGCACAAACTCAACCAGCTCAAACACACAGCAGCATGTACAGACTATGCCATGGAATTCCAGCAGCTAGTCTCAATCCTGGGCTACATGGAAGAGGCACAGTTGAAGCAGAGGTTCTATAATGGCCTGCACAGTGGAGTAAAGAGGGCACTTATTGGTAGCAGATGGCAGAGCCTAGGGTTTGAAGAAGTAGTCAGGGTAGCAATCAAACTGGACAACAAGGTCCAGCAAGTTGCTGAAGAAACCAGGAAGTTGCAGGAGACATGACCAAAACAGCAGGAAGGAAGAAGGCAGGGAGGAGGATGGTCCAGAGCACCACCTCCTGTAAACACCACATTCACCCTACAACAGTGACAAGGGACACCTGGAGCCCCACATCAAGGAACTCCAGCTCTGCAACAACAAACACCTGCACCAGCAACAGGCACCACCAATGCAAATTGTCACCAGCTTTCCCCTGAAGAACATGCCTATCATCAGCAATACCACCTATATTAGAGATGTAGAGACCCCAGCCTTGCAGCCTGTGACTGCACAGTTTGTCAGGCCTGGGCAACCAGACCTGTGCCAAGTTTTGAAGAATTTCTAAGGGCAATGAGAGGAGTAGAACCACAGGTGACTCCACAAGGGGAGGAAACTATGTCAAATGGGTTGTCAGGGAACAAGGACAGCTCATGAGTGACTGCACCCTCATGAGCAAGAACTGGAGGATTAGGTCAGATACCCCCTATGAAAATATGAATGAAATTGCTTCTGTGTCATTATCATCCAAGCAGAGCATGCACATCTTAATACCAACCACCCTCTAAGTTCAAGGCACAACCTTCAAACCCACAGTGCTGGTAGATACTGGTGCTACATCTGAATTTATCAGTCAACAATTCATGGAAGAGCACCATATTCCCACACATCCCTGTCCTTTCTCTCTCATTTTAAAAGACATTGACAACTGTCCACTAGGAATGATTGATCAAGTTGTCATGGCCACACTCCTTGTCAATAACCATCAAGAGGAGGTTGTCTTTGAAGTAGCCCCAATAGGATGACACGCTCTTGTTTTAGGCCTTCCCTGGTGTCAGAAGCACAACCCTGACATTGACTTCAGGGACAATTGCATCACTTTCAGTGATGCCTTCTGCTCAGTGAACTGCCTGGGGCACCCCCAGATGTAATCAGATGAAATATTGAGGAGCCTAGCTTGCCATGACCAATCCCAACTAGGGAATACTCTGATGGAGAAGAAGAGGAAATTATTGCAGTGATTGAAGAAGATCAGGAGATAGTAGCACAAGAGGAGGAAGAAGCAGCAGCAATGAACCTTTTGGTGGAAATTGCAAGGAAGCACCTGGAAGAAGAGAAAGCAGTCACAGACATTGTGCTGCCAGAATACCATGACTTTCTCAATGTATTCTCTGAGACGGAGCCAGACAAACTCCCAAATCACCACAAGTATGATATTCCCATCAACTTTGTCAAAGATGCAGTACTACCCAAGCTGGCAGGCCTCTCCAATGTCAGATGCAGAGAATAAAGAGTTGAAAGAATGGCTAGACAACATGCTCAAGAAAGGGTTTATCCAACCATCAAAATCACCCATTGCATCCCTGTGTTTCTTTATTCCAAAGGACACAAAGAAGAATAGGCTCATTGTTGACTGGTGTAAGATCAACACCATCACAGTCAAGGATCAATACCCACTGCCATGCACAAATGAGATCATGGATCAAATCAAAGGATCAACCATATTCTTGAAGTTCAACCTTTGTAACAGCTACAACCTAGTAAGGATCTGTGAAGGCAATGAATGGAAAACAGCATTTAAAATGTGATTCAGCCTTTTCAAGTTCAAGGTCATGCACTTTGGCCTCTGTAACACACTGGCCATATTCCAGAGGATGATGAATGACACCCTAGCCCCTGTCCTTGACATCTCCACCACAAATTACCTTGACAACATGCTCTTGTATGCAGATAACATGCCCAACCATGTATGAACAAACCGCAAAATCCTACAGTGGTTCAGGGAAGCAAAGCTATACTGCTGAGCAAAGAACTGTGAGTTCCACAAGGACAAGGTGGACTGGCTAGGAGTCCATGCAAGCAAGAAGGCATTTGAGATGGACAAGTGGAAGGTGGAGGTGGTATGCAACTGGAATGAACCACAGAATGTGAAGGAAGTACAGTCATTCCTTGGATTCCTAAATTTCTATCACAGGTTCATCAAGGGATTCTCAAAGATAGCAAGGCCACTTCACAACCTAGAGAGGAAAGGTGTGAAGTTTGTCTGGGGATGCAGGCATCATTTGATGCACTGAGACATGCCACCACAACACCTCCCATACTGGCACACACAGACCCTGACTGACCCTACATACTTGAGACTGATGTCTCTGATAATGCACATGGTGTGACCCTATCACAGAAGCAGGATGACAAGAAACTCCACCCCATTGCCTTCCTATCAAAGTCACTCACACCTGCAGAACATAACTACAACATCTATGACAAGGAGATGCTAGCAGTGGTCAAGGTGTTCAAGTACTGGCAACAGTACACACAAGGCACAATGGAGCCAGTTAAGGTCATCACCAATCACAAAAATCTGATGTACTTCTGTATTGCAAAGATCATGAACTGATGACACACATGATGGGCAGACCTCCTGTCACACTATAACCACAACATTTCATATCAACCAGGAGTGGAATCAGAAAAGCCAGACACCTTATCCCATCATGCAGATCACTGTCCTGAGAGGGGGGATAACAAAGCAACCAATTTCATCTTCTGTCCTGAAGCATTTGCATCCATACCAGCATTGTACCATGCTGATGCAGACCTAGTGGACATGGTGAAGGAAAGGTTATGGGCAGATAAGAAACTGGCACCAATCATGGCCTTCTTTGATGCTGATCTGCATGTGAAAATGGATAAGTACAAGCTGGAAGGAGGAGTGTTGTACAAGGAAGGGAAGGTCTATGTGCCTGACAATGAGGAGGTTAAGTGAGAAATCCTAAAGCTCTACCACAAGTCACTAATAGCAGGACACCCAGGTCAAGCACAAATGTTGGAACTGGTAAGCTGTGGCTACTATTGGCCATCACTGAAAGCCTATGTCCCCTGCTAAAGACAGACTGGTACGCTTCACTGTAGTGATGGGGTGGAACCTGGTGGTCTAATGTGGCCAGCAGAGCTAAGTATCAGATGCATTGAGTGGGCTCACCCACTGAGAGAAAGAACGAACTCGAGAGGATGAGGGGGCTGCTTAGGGGCACCCCCTCTACCAGCCTCTCAAGCAAGCTTGATCTCTGGCTCTAGCAAGAGTCTTGCAGTCAGAGCAGATGGAGCCTAGCTCTATGTGACAACTTGCAATGAGCTGGCCCAGCCAGTCTCAGGGATGCCAGTCCTGAGCTAAACCACCTGCAGTTTCGATTGTGAGGCAATGATGCCAGCTAGATACATAATGAAGCCTATATACACAATGCAAGCATGTCCAAAAGGTCTGTACAATGCCTATAATGAGCTAGCCACTGATGCTAGTCTCAGGGATGCCAGCCCCAACTGTAACCACCTGCAGCCACTGCGGAGGGTGACATGTCACCCCAGCAGTTGAACTCTCCCACACGAGAGCTTCTTTCTGCCCCAGCCCATCTCACACTCCTCCTGCTGGGGGAGTGACTCAGCCCCCTGAAGCTCTCTCACGAAAACTGCAGTCATGACCCTGTCTGCCTATAAATAAGCAAACCAGACTGTGCAAGAAAGATCAACGACTTATCCAGACCTCTCTCTAGACCTCTTACCATGTCTGCTTGGCAAAACACAAACCCCCACATTCACACTGCTGTCCCAACCAGAGATCTTCTCTCCATGACCACTCCTACAGGGCAGGCCTCCTGGGGGGGGGGGGGGGGGGGGGGGGCGGGGGGGGGGCGGGGGGGGGGCGGGGGGGGGGGGGGGGGGGCGGGG